>JALIZH010024440.1:0-45155 GCA_030522465.1 Rhipicephalus appendiculatus
AATGATGAATTTATATTCTGTTTGCTTTTGTTTTTATTTCATTGTTTTCTTTGTTCTTATCTTTCTTCTTTGGAGATATCCTTTCTTATTGTCTCATGTCTAGCTTTTGCCTGCTTATGTTGGTAAAAACCCAACCACTGGCGTGAGCACGGAGGGGGGATAGGGGGTGGGGGGGGTGGACGCCCACCCTAATTTCCTAGGGGGGGGGGGGCGCAGTCTGCCCCATACATTGACTTAATAAAGGGAGGTAGCGCTGCGATGAACATTCGCCCCCCAGGCCCTCCTGATGGGGAACCCTGCGCACGCCTATGAACCCGAAATCCCACATTATACTTTGTTTAAAATTGCTGGTGGAAGCGGTCAATAAAAGAGATGGCGCCGAACTGACAGAGTTTCTATTTCGTAGGCACGTTTCCTGATTGGCCAGTCGGCTTCGCTGTTGATGTGTAGACCACACCGTGACTGGTTGAAATATTTTCTTGCGAAAAATTTTAGCATCACATATTTTCGTGAACAATGGCCGGGCCATGGTCTTCAAGAACGAAACGCGCTTACTGAAAACCTGGCTCAACTCGCATTGTCTGAAAGTTCACCATTTTTAAGAGGGTCATTGGCATCAAAAAGACTGAAATCTGCATTAAACTTGGAAGACGGGCTACAAGGAAGTGCTCGAGTTATTAAGTCCGTGAACGAAGGTTCACGTCACTGGAATGGTGCGAAAGTTGGTATATCTCACGCACGACCTTCTATTGCAGAAACTGCGACTGGTGGAGCAGCCGACATCTTCATCACAAAGTATGGTAGACAGCTGCATGTGGATGATTAAGCTCGCCTTATGTTCAAGAATGCTTCGCGTAAGGTATACTACTTCGTCACGGGTATCTTTTCAAGGTTTCCTAAACAATACGACCTAAAATTGAACGATAGCCCCCTGCTTTTTACAATTTTATTGGCCAAATTTGTCTATATAATGAGCACAGATTTATAGTGACGACACTAAAGAAACAGCAATTCGCTCACCTCAAGGTCGTCGTTGGTGCTCTCGACGATATCTGCTCGTTTTTTCTGTATTGAAAATAAAGAAAACCGAATGGGCAACGCTTTTGTCAGCGAGGTATCCGCAGGTACAGGGCTGCTCAAAAGTTCCCAGGCCACTATCCCATGCATTCCTATGGCAGCGTGGCCTGAAAGCTTTTGACCCCCCCCCCCCCCCTGTACGTACAGAGACATGACAAACCACCATGTGAATGACGACGCACCTAAGGAATCCCAACTGCCAAAGAACCCGCTTTCCTGCGTATCACATGCCTCCTCTATGGCCTCGACCTTCTCTCCCTAAATGAATATATATTTGTAACTACGCGAAACTGCCAAATACAACCCGTTCGCTTTGAGATTTGATTAGGGTGGAGATGTGGGCTTGTTGGTTCTGCGTTCTACTTGATGCTAGCGCAGGCCAAAGACAGCGACAACAGAGAAAGGCTTTTCTCGACACAGTTTTGAGAGCTCGCTTTACTTTGCTACTTCCTCCAGTTTACCCCGCGCTGGTCGAAAGAGCGCTTAGTCGACCGTTACTTTTTGTCTTTCTTACGCCAGTCCACGTTGTCGCAATGAGTGGCGAGCCGGCGTATTCGTCTGTTACGGGTGATATTGCTTGCGCCGCAGCGGCGGCAGTTCTCGCGCACGAACGCCCTTTTCCATCTGGGAAACTCCGTGTTAGTCGCACGACACCTAGCAGAATTGTCTGTCCCATGAAACGAAACGGACTATACGGATCACAGTTGGTCGCAACACACATATCCACGAAGACAGGACGAGGTTTTGCGTGTCAGTCTACACTGCAGTTTGCGTTTTGGTAACGGTGTCACCGTTGAGCCAATGCGCCACGAAGTTTAAAAATCGCCAGATCTCGAGGAAATGCCGCATTGCGCCGAGCACTTAAAGCCATTCTAAATGTGGTCAGAAGCCACGATAGCGACAGGAGGCTAAGATTGCACAATGGCCCATTTAATGCCTAATTGAGGTTAAGGGCGGGGGGACGAGAACTGCATGAGATGGCGTTTCATCATAGCCAGTTCTACGGGGTGTTTTTTAGACAATGCATGTTTCTTTTCTTTTTAATGAAAATTCGACGACAGCGAGGCTCCTGTCGTCATCGCACGCGTAGTATCTATGTGCAGGCGGAATATTTCGCCGCAGGTAGTTGACTTTGAAGCGATTCTAGCAGAACAGACTGTTGGGCTAGTTGGCTGTCCGTTACATTGAAAGAATACGCGCTAAAAATCGACGAGCACAAACATGGGGAGCCCTTTGTCTGCTCTCCTTTTTTGTGCTCGTCGATTTGTAGCGCTTATTGTTTTAGTGTTCAAGTGACTACTAGTCATGGAAAACTCGTTAGTTTACTTTTTAATTGATGACGTCAGGGTACTTGAGGTGAGTGAGATAAATCAGTGGCATCGCCTTCCTTGTCTCCTAGTGCACACATCTAGTTTTTGCCTGAACCTGGCAAAACTCTTCACCGATTTTAGGCTTCGTCCTTTTTCTTTAGAGCGTTTTCAATTCTCCCCTCATTATACCTTCTTATGTCGGCTACCGTACGCCTGTTAGCTTCGAAAGTTCTGCCAGTTCTATGTTTTCTCTTGTCTTCGAGGCTTTTATGCTTTGCCATTTCATAATGAGGTTTTTCGTTTCTTGGGAGAGCTTGCTTGCGTCCTATTCTAGGACCCTACTTGTTCCGAGTATCTGTTCTGGAGCGAGATCCTGAATTCTTGTACATTCCCTCTTTCCGTTCACCACTGATTGACTTGTTTCTTGCTTACCAATTGCTTCCGCTCGTTACACGAGTCTACGCGAACTGGAGACCTTACCATCCTAAGGTCACTACGTCGTAGCCTTTCCAAGCACCTCCACATCGTACACAATGCCAGGGTGTGCATACCGTATAAAATTTATTGAATTATTAGTCTCGCCATTTTGGCTCCTCCACGCCCACTTTCCGTTTTTCCCTTTTCGGTAGAAGCAATTCATGATCTGTAAGTTACAGCGCTTTGCGAACTCCCCTCTGCTTTTTCTAGAACCCATGCCGTAATGCCACGTGCGTTTAGAAGAAAGAGAAGCGACCTTGAATATCCTGTCTTCTTTGCATTTGATCAAGTGCGTCCGTACACCAGCCTGATGCCCGGATGTTTCACGGCACTAGGGATAGATAAGGGATCGCCGCACCTGCCCACGGCAGCCTTTCAGGAACCGTTCGGGCACACTCTGCTGTTTTTTATTGTGTTTTTTTTCGCGGTCACGGAACTGTTAGTTCTACTTTGCTTTCCGGCACAAGTAAGCGCCATAAACAAGCTTTAATCTTAATGCCGTCGTAGTCTGCCCTTCTGCCAGGCCGTGCGCCAGCCAGCTTGACATCACCTACGTGACACTATTCCCCCCCACTGCCTGGTCCCCAGCCTTCTTGTTGCCTACCTTGGCATTGAAGTCTACCATAAGCACAGTACACTGTGTTTTTGTTTTATTCATTGCCTATTCCACGTATTCATAGAAGCTTGGTTGGATGTAGCGGCGTAGGCTTGGGCCACCTTGAATTCGTACCTCTTATTAAGTTTAGTTACGATACCTGCCACTCTTTTATTACTGCTAGTATTTCTCCATGTTGCTACCTACATTATTATTAATAAGGAATTTGACCCCTAGTTCTCTTCTACCAAGTAAGACTCGATAGCATTGAACGTGGCAGTTCCTTTGCTGTTTATATGCTTCGCTGGTCATCCTAACTTCACAGAACCCTATATCGTTCCATTTCACACCCTCTAGTTCTTCTAAAGCACTGCTAGACTCACCTCACTAGAATATGTACTAGCATTAAACGATGCCAAATTCAGATTCCCATGACAGCCTGTGTGGACACAGCGATTCATATCACCCTCTGCTGCGCCACATGTCTGACCACCGCTCAGTTGCCGTTCAATTGCTGTGCAGCAGCTTGAGACAGAAAGCCGAAAGTTAACTCGGTGCATTGATGTCAGTGGCAGCGGCAAAGTACTTCACCAGGGTGACCAATCCTCATCCGGCGAGGGAGTGCATTACTGACCGTGGTCACCAGTATGACATTTGAAAAAACCAGCAAAAGCACGGGGCACAAGAAAGAGGCAGACGCAACGCAAACACCGCTGGATCCAGCGGTGTTTGCGTCTGCCTCTTTCTTGTGCCCTATGCTTTTGCTGTTTTTTTTTTCAAGTATCATGAACCAACTGGCCCACATTTGAACTCTTCCGCACCAGTATGAGGCCGCACACCAGTTCTCTCTATGCAACTGCATCAACACGGGGATATTTTTTTATCTAGAGGAAAATTTCGCGGCACCGGGATTCAAACCACGGCCCTCTTGCGTGCGCGACCTTTACGCCATCGCTGGATTTCCTCTGAATGTCAGTCTGCCTCAAGGCTGTCTTTATTGTGTTGTTTTTATTGGTACTTTTTCTCGTACGCCAGCAAGAAACCTACGGTTTTTACGGGACATGTTACATAAATGACTCAATGATTGATCTATCGCTATATTGAATTGATGATCTTTTTTACGAAACGAGCAGCAGTAGAAAAGAACGCACGCCGGTCACTCTTACTCTGGGGTCTGATAGAGTCCTATCTATCTCAAGGAATAAAGATTCGTGCTTCTAACAGCGCAGACTAA
This sequence comes from Rhipicephalus appendiculatus, assembly GCA_030522465.1. NCBI lineage: Eukaryota > Metazoa > Arthropoda > Arachnida > Ixodida > Ixodidae > Rhipicephalus > Rhipicephalus appendiculatus. The sequence goes on from JALIZH010024440.1 coordinate 4,694, forward strand.
GCATGTGATCATGTTTGAATATCATGACGGAAATCACTGACAAAATGGCGTGAAACTGCTCTCTGACAGGCCATAATGTAACATACAGATCAAGGGGTCACTCCACTGAACTTACCTCTGCAGAGCGGGGCGCTTCAGTTACGCTGAAATATTTAAGACGAAATGGCGCGTAAAGGTACTTGCCAGCATCGTACGCTTATGTTTCGCTGCAAACACAGGTGCTAACGAAAGAGAAATTGCGCAAAAGGATGCTCTCGTTTCGACGAACCCGATTTTCATGTCGACTCATTTTCATATGTACTCGCTCCAACAGCCAATGACATTTCTACATGCCAGTAATTAAGGTACTGGTCCTTGCTAAGGAAATTACAAATAATTAGTGACGTTCTACCTGCGCCTAACTATTTTTTATACAATCTCGATCAACGTCAATGAGTGCATGTTCCTAAGACAATGTAGGGATCTTTAAGCACCTTTCCAGAACTCTCAGTATTGCCACGCGCGTTTCTTTTACTGTATTCGGTTTCCGCCCACGAAGACTATCAGCAGTACTCGGCGCAGACCGCGCCTTAGTGTTCCAGAAGCTTCTCGGTTGTAGTAGATCGTTTTTGTTAAGATTGCACGCAAGACGCTAACACTCAAGATTAATTCCAGAGCTTGCGCGACGAGCAATGATAAGGCTAGAATGTTTCGACGCGTGATGTATAAACGCCGGCGCGCTCCAACGATGATCATTTGATCGACGGCCGACGCTCTGTTCGCCGCTATCAGTGCCGGTGTGCATTGCTGTAATCTGACTTTCCGTTTTCCGGCCACAAGTTCGACCAAATAAACAGTTTCATCTTGGACATACCGAGTGCTGCCTTCGTCAACGTCACGAATTTTATACATGCCGGTCCAATAATAGCGTTGTATCCAAATGGTGACCTCCATTGTGCGTGCACTGACCTAAGTGGATACTCATCTGCTCCTGACATGTAAGGAGAAGTTAGCTGCGCCTGCCTTTCGGCGATACTGAACCTTGACAGAAGCTAAAGTAGAATTTTCACCGATCTTTCGTTTTATGCGCAGGTAGAGCTGTGGGGAGCTTCTGGAAGTCTTATATAATCGCCGTTTGAGATAAAAGAGCTGTGAACTCTGCAACCAATAGGGCATATTATTATGTAATGCATTAGCCACCATCTCTTGTAAAATGAATAAGTTATAACTCGAAGTAGCGTTTAGATTACCCTTAACCTGTAAACGGTGCTGTCAAGGGACAAACTATGTGGCGAGCTCAGATGTGTTTATTATCCAACACAGGACGACTGGCATACATTCGAAAGTTGCACAACGCAACGACCAGTGCCTTTTTCCTCAATGAATTAAAACGGCAAACTAGGCGAGTTAGTAACTGAATATCTTTCGATGTGGGCAGCGCCACCCGGACGCACGACTAAAGAAATTGGTCGAAGCTTACACTTGCGCTACGCCGCGCAAGGCTTGAAACAACGAAACCGGACGGTTGTGTAGACTAATGTGGTTGCTTCTAGGTTGTTTGTAGGCCTTAACTAGGTGATGCAGGTTCTTTCTAGGTTGCTTCCATGTCGCTTCTAGGCTTTAGCTAGGTGAGGCTATGTTGCTTCTATAGTTAAGTTGTTTCTCAGTTCAAAAAAATTCGATTTAAGCCGCTGACAGTCACAGAGAGGACATGGTACAAACTCCATACAGAAACTCACGCTGGAAGCAAGCGTTATCGTAGCCGCCGTTGCGTTTCCCGTTAGTATTCTCTCGTTCTACGCACTCGGGGTCTTCAGCTCACCGCCGTCGCTTCGCAGCCATTTGTTCCACTAACTGTAGCCTTCTTCATGTTTAGTCGACCAGTTGGGAAGTAGTGAAATTTACCCAGTTTCTGTTGCACATACCCGTTTTGATGATGATAGTCTTCTGATAGGCCACGCACGCAAATTACGGTTAGCTTAAACAGCTTTCCTGTTAAAATGGCTGCAGATCCACGAAGTGAATGCGGAATGATGGGGCGAAGCAGTGTGCATCGGAACGTGAATCGTGGTCTTCTATTTTGTTCTGGTTAACAACCTTTTATTTTGTTCTTGTTATCCTTTTTTTTTCTGTAATATGTTTTGATTGATGAGTGGTTAAATGTCAGGTGTTTTTACTGTGCTGTGGCCTTTTATTTTGTTTTTTTTTTTGTTTTTTTTAACCGCATGCGCGCTATGTACGCTCTGTAGACGGTATTGCGCACAGATGGTTCGCACCTGCGCTTCGACTATGGACTACGGCGAGCCTCGACGACAACTGTCATTAGTGAGGGCCCAAGGAGTTTCGCCCCTAAAAGAACGAACACTGCACAGCACCAGGTCTTGCTGCACACATCGCAAAACATTTTCTCGAATAAGCATTTGAACTCGTGCAACATTTCCTCATCGCATTCCGCTACGCATTGCGCTAAGTACGCACGTAACAGATGGAGGCGCAAGGAGCGAATAATAGACTGATTGCGTACAAATGCTTCTTAAGGTGACGTATCCTCATTACTGTCAGCAACAATTCACTTTTTGAGTGCAGCTTCGTTCTCCTTATTGGTGAATGGCAACAACTCCTACAGTAAACTACCGTATCTCACTTCCTATGTTTAGCGAGATCTGATTTTGAAGAGGTGTACTTACTTGGTGTCTCCTTCATAAATGAGAGAAAAAGTACGCAAATATTGTCAGTGACGGAGCTCCTATCGTTATGACGTCAAAAGTTACTCATGATTTTATGGTACTGATTGGCAGCATCGCTCGCCTGTTCTGCTGTAAGCGTCTTTTGATGATGTGTAGTGTTTAATTGCGCAAGGGCCATTTGATGGCCAAAGAGCGTCAGGCAATGGGGCAAGAGATGTGCACAATGATTGTGGTAAGTGGCTGTATGAGGGGCTTAGAATTCCGCGCTTTAAGGCTGGTAAAACATATAAGTAATAAAATAATGACAGTGACGTGAAATGTGCGTAGAGGAAATGAATGGCGAATGCTCGTCATAATAAACAATCGTAAAGATATATGGCATTAAGCACAAGCGCCTCGTCAACGCATTTGAGTCCAAGGGTAGGGAGGCAGGTGCTTTCTTCGATGTAATCACCGCAGCAGCGACCTTCTGTCAAGGGGTCGTGCTACGGATGGCCTGGATATGTCACATGGAAATTGTATCACGTGGAAACTGTGTTTGTATTACTAAATGGAAACAGCGCGAATTTTGGTTGGGGTCAGAAGAAAAGAACACGGACATGAACGGACACGACCGCGCTCGTCCTTGTCGTTTTCTTTTGTCCCCGCGTAAAATTCCCGCTGCTTTAGGGGTTGCCATCTTTGCCCCGAAAAACGAAAACGGCCCTTCGATTGGAATGGGTGGTGAGGTGGAATGGGTTCACAGGAGATTAAATTAATGTTTAACAATAGACGCCATTTCAAGTCTTCGGTATGCAATGCCATTTAATGCAAGATAGCTTTTCTTGGGCGAAATAAACTACAAACAAAAACAGTACACTGAGCTAACCCACAAGTCTAAACGCTGGCATAAAAATACCCGTGATTAGAATGACCCTTTGTGTACCGCTCTCAATGATCTGCACTGAAAAGGAACCGCAGTACTTCGTTCAAAAAAAGTTCTTCCTTGTGTGTATAATGCGACTGGCATTATACACACAAACGAACGTTATGCACAAAAATATCGGACATTCACGCATAAATGCGCGCGCAATTATATGATATCACTACACTTGAAAGGATCTTAAAAAGTGGTTGACTAATAGTGTAAGAGTTTTGGTGACTGACGATAAATATTTACCATCGTAATTGCTGAACCGATGGTTATAAATGCCCCAGAAAATAAATAATTGTGATATTATGACAAAAAAAAAGAACTATCAATAACGGCCGGAAACCAATAGCGATTAATAGCGGATTGTCAACCAGCTCGCTATCTAAAAAATTACACCATCTCCCGCTAAAGGGAACCATGTGTAGATGTGAAGCAGCGGGCGCTAACGCTTACACTGGCGGCGGCGTTGACGCTGGCGCTCATCGCAGCGTTGCGCAGGAGAGAAAACTGGGGAGGCGCAAAGCAGGCAGTGATGGAGCAGTGTTTCCTACTGGAACATGCCAATCGCTGCTAATGGGCAATGAGAGACAGAAGACTCCGACTGGACACAGAGACCCGCACTCCGCTTTTAGTTAACGCGCACGCTGCGAATTTTTATTGTTCAACAACGCACAGGAGAAATCTCCCACCGGCACCACCTTGGAGGTCAAGATCCATCGCCATATATACGGGGTGGCCAGTGAACGGTTGTGCAGCGCGAGCAGTCGGTTTTTTTCAACCAATAAACTCGCTAGCAGACGCTGCCTGCGTCGGCGTCGCGAGGTGAGAGAGGGGGAGCGTAGGAGAGGAGAGAGAGAGGGGGTGACACGCATGCGCAGTGGGAGTGTGAACGCCGTGGGCAGGGATGCGTAGAGGAGAGAGGGGGGGAGCGTAAAAGAGGAGAGAGAGGGGGGACGCGCATGCGCAGTGGGAGTGTAGACGCCGCGGGCAGGGATGCGTAGAGGAGAGAGGGGGGAGTGTAAGAGGGGAGAGAGGAGGGGAGGCACATGCGCAGTGAGGGTGTGGCTGCCGCGGGGAGGGATGCCTAGAGGTGAGAAAGGGGGAGAGGAGGTTTTTTATTTTTATTTTTTTTAAAGGGTTTGCGCATGCGCAGGAAAAGGGTGGGCACGCGGCACACCACCACCACCGGATTAAGCTTCGCCATAAGATGCTTCACATCTAAAACCGGCCGGGCCGATCTAAAACCGAACATGTGGCAACCGTACGCTGTTTCCATTTCGTAATGCATAGACAACAAGCCCAAAGCTTCGTTTTACTGAGTTTGTGTGCGTGCGTTTGTGTATATACACACCTGCAAAATTTAAAAATTTAACGAGGCTAGAAACTATCAGCCAAACCCCAAGCCCCCCCCCCCACCGGCTACGCCAATGGAGCGAACACTAGACAAAGGCTACTGCTTCGCAGTCCGTACTGCTGTTTGTGCTTCAGTCGCCAACTTCGCTGCTCACATTTCAACAAATATGGATGCAGAGTTCAATGTTGCCCATACGTGCTGGCAAGATCTTCGTTGCTGTCCCATACGATTTGATGAGTGGTGTGTAACGTGGCGCTGGATTATCGCGGCGGGTCTGCACATGTACAAAGAGCGAAAGCGCAGCATTCGCAGCATGCAGCACTATCTGCTACTAATCTTAAATTCGACTGATCGATTTGTTTGTTTAACTTCCCTGGAGAGCTCTAGACAAAGAGCCATTTCGAGTAGAGGTTTTTGTTTTCTTTTTTGCTTCACGAGCAAATATCTTGTTTGGCTTACTTCGGTTTTTTGAAATTCGCTGGAACTTTTCTAAACAGAAGTGTACTAACTGCCACTGTAGCCTTTTCTAGGTACCTGCAAAGTTCGGCGGCGCCTACGTCGAGAATTCAACAGCATTGTCTTACTTATATCGATGCAGTTGGCACTTTTAAACAAGACAGAGTTGAACTGGCATCTGTGCAATGCTTGCACACCACCCTCAGTTCTTCGCTCTCGCATTCACGGATTCATTTGTTGACTTCTTTATTACTTACAAATTGTGTGGTACTACTGGTTTTGCTAGTATATACCGCTTGATCTGTGCCTGTATGGTGTTTTATATTTTGCACAATGGATTCAGTCAGCGTCGTCTTTTCAAAGAAAGGTTTTCGCACAAACGGGCCGCCGGGAAGACTCTCACTAACCCAAAAAATTGGTGCTCTTCGCAGCTGCCAGGGGTTGCCTCCTGACACCGAGTTGTCGTTTTGACTACGTTGTCATGTCCTAGACCAAAGTATTTCGCAAAGGAGGCGATCCTTTCGTCATGAATTAATTCATTTCATCGAGCGTTCCTACCTTTCGGTGTACTCGGTGCCTCGTGCTTTCCGCCAGCTAGAAGGATGAAGGAGAAGAGTGCGCATTAATTAAAATTTTCACGAATAAAACAATAGAAAGGAAAGAAAGGAGGATGTAGCAAATGTCATCAAACGTTGAAATTTAGTAGAGAACTCGGGCAGTGGAATGGGAGTGAAAGAAAACAGTATTGCATCTCGTAAGTTTCTCTGGTGTGCATACTGCCGCGCCACGTTTCTCTTCTCCATTATTGTACAGCTTTCAAATTTTATTTCGTATTTATGAATGTTCCTTGCTTTAATTTCCTTGTTTTCATTTATTCTGTGGTATTTCCTTCTTTACCTTGTTTTTTTCCGCATTTTGCAGTTATTCTTTAGTGCTTTACTCGTCATGCTTGAGACCCTTTCATTAACGGGAAATTGCACGGTAATACCACGTCTTTTATAATGTAGGTGGAAACGGCCTACCAAATCTTGAAGTGTTTTCACTTCAGTATTGAAGTATTTGAAGTGAAAACACTAAGTAGTTAATCATTATTTACAAAATGCAAAGGGAATAGTGTTGCAAGGAATCCTAGAGACAAACACGTTAGGCTTGACGAGTTACAATGGCTACTGCCAACAAACGACCGCAGCGAACATATTCACAGAGCGACAAAGGGCAGTGAAGTAGCTTCTTTCAAGACAGCCCTTATTGTTAATGTAGGTATATATTACGTCGCTGCACACAAATATATATATATAAGCACTTGAAAATATTACAGGCCCGTTTAAATAACTTAGTGTTGACTGTGAGTTCACATTGGTCAGAAAACGGGTAATGGAACCGATCGCAGCCTTTTCGCCATGGTAAATGTTATAGATGACGAAACTCCGAAGCGCCTACTGGTAGAAAGGATACTTCCGATATGTGTGGAGACCTTCGCCAGGCCAGACCAGGGTTACATTTCCGCACCGTTCAAGGAGATGACTCAAGTACTGGGAAATTTACCGTTACCACGATCATGCACCGAAGTGACTCGGTCAAAACGCTAAAACCGAAAGAATGCGGCATCTCTATACGGTTCGGCCTCCGCACGTGTGTAACTGTCGACCGCGTCACTTGCCAATGTGACGGGCCCTCTCACCAGTGGGTGTGGCCAAAACATACGTTACTTGTCAGTGGTTTGCCCTGTTTCTTGATCTTTCTTTGGATCTTGAAATGGGGTTAAATCTGTCTCTCGACACAAAATGGTGAACCAAATAATTGCTGCCTGCAGGGTAACTGAAATGGCGGACACTGACATTTGCAGCAGCTATTCGCCTCGAGATGAAATACTGTCGGCACCTAGCGGCGAGCGAACAAAACCCCGTAGTGTGGATGGCTCCTTGTGTCGTCTGCTGAATGGCTCCTTGTGTCGGCCACCTGGCTCCTATGAAAGGACGGACGGACAGACAGACGGACGGACAGAGGGACGGACGGACAGACGGACGGACCAACGGACGGAGGACAGACGGACAGAGGGACGGACGGACGTACCGACGGACGGAGAGACAGACGGACGGACGGACAGAGGCACGGACGGACAGACAGAGGGACGGACGGACAAACGGACGGTCGGACAGACGGACGGGCAGAGGGACGGACGGACAGAGGGACGGACGGAGGGACGGACGGACAGAGGGACAGATGGACGGACGGACACCGGACGGAGGGACGGACGGACGTGAGCATGAGACATTAAAGGCTTTCGCCTTAATATGTCGTAAATTTCGCCCAAATACAAATCTTTCGCTAATGACATGCGATCAACTTGTAAAGATTAACTTGTCTTTTGCCCATACGGATACAGTATTTTGCAACCTTTCCTGTAGCCATATCTTGACAAAGGCCTTGGTTTATTGAAAGAAAGCTCTCACCGACAATGTAGATGATCAGGAGGACAGTCAGCAGGAGCGTCGCGGCCACACCTAGCGCAGCGTTGATGTTTATGTGCGATGACTCGTTCACATCTTTCTCTTGCATCCGCTTCCTGCGCCACAAGCAATTACGGGCACCAAGGTAAACTAAGAACCTTGGCTAATTTTTTGTTTGCTTGATGCAGAATTCGTGACCTCGCTTATTATTGCCGTTACCATAATCTTACGATACGTAATGTTTAAGCTTCCTTCGACCGAAGGTTTCAATCATTCTTCCCCATCTCCACAAGACGTCACGGGATGGAACACACTCAGTAGGCCCACTACCCACCTATACTACGAACATATGTGCATGGCCTAAAGCATGTGCGTCAGTTATTTAACTCAACACCAGGTAGTTCTGAAGGTGTAACAACGTCCAGACCACACATTTCTTGCTCTACTCTCAGTTGGCAATAAATGCAAAAAAACAGAAATCTGATAAACCTATGTAGCTACTAGTGCATAGTACACCGTAGATATAGTTCCTAAACATGGTCACGCATTTTTCACGCTACCGTAACTAGACCGCGCTGTATCGAAAGGGTGACCTGATTCAAGAGCATCAAATGGCGCCGCAGTAGCCTACGTGGCACGCCGCAAACTTGTAGCACATTATTTCACTGGCACTTCACCACATCTCAAGATTAATCTTGCGCTCTAGCATTGCACGAGATGACACTAAGCTAATCAGTTCATCTTTCGGCATCTATTGCGCTTTTCCGCGGACAGGCAGAATGTGCGCCAAGCCTGACGTGTGACGCAAAGCTAGCCTAATATTTCGGTAAGGTCACTGCGCAAAGCTCTTCAACACCCCCCACCTCCACGCCCTTCTCTGACCCTGCGAATATGCATCACTCACCTCAAGACGACGAGCGAGTCTTTCCTCCCGAGCGCAGCGTCAGCTCTTGACAAATCTGCCTGAATGGAAATACCAGTAAATTCGAGAAAAAAGTACACAGTTGAACGCTCAATGTTGTGCCAACCACGCACACCGGCCATGCGAGATAGCGATTCGTGCTGCGCAGTGGACGTGCGCGTAGCCCACCTGCGTGGCTTAAAAGGGGCTGCCAGAGCACAGCCTGCATGGAACGCTATTTCGAAAATAGAATTATTTATCTATAAGATCTTAGAAGCCGTTGACTAAGAAATGTTGAAGCAACTATATACTTCAACATTGCATTGTTGAGTGGATTTGTTGTATCATGATCCCCATTTTTATTATCCATCGTCACACGTGAGTATAACTTATTTCGCGAACCCGGAAGGAAGAGAGTAGTCTCTCGCCTTAGAGAAGCAGGTTCCCAGTAGCTTTGAAACTAAAGCCAGTGTGAATAGTACATTACGCTAGTCCTTAAGCGCTGGGTTGAGTTCCCTGGAACACAGCGTGTCGCTGGAGCCAACGTCTCGACAAGCAGACCTGTCTTCTTCAAGGCAGGTCTGGAGGCGCTGGAGGCAACGTTTAGACAAGCGGACATGCTCAAGGCATGTCCGCTTGTCTAAACGTTGCCTCCAGCGACACCCCGTGTTCCAGGGATCTTTCACAGCTTCTAGATACCATCTTCCCGTGAACTTTTACCTAAATTTGCCAAGTTCCCGTAATTGTATACTTTCGCTCCTACAAGCGGTGTTCAAATGCAAATGCACGAAACGACACTGTGGGCATAAATAAAAACTTCCCCATCTCCCGCTAAAGGGAACTTATGTGTGGAATGCGAAGCAGCGGGGAGATGGTTAGCTTGAGCGGGAGAAACGTCGCCGCTCCCGTTTCGCGGCAGCGGCCCGGGCGTTCATCGCGGCGCTACACAGGAGAGAGAATGAGGCGCGCGCGCTCCGTCATTTTAAATGCGAAGCATTTCGTAGCGAACTTCGGCGACTTTGAGCGTATCTATCTATCTATCTATCTAGCCGCCTACGACTTTGTGCTCTCCTGGCCGTATCGTTAATGGGACTTATACCAAAATTGGTGTGGCATAACATGACTGTATGACAAACATGAATGGCTGGTCATATCATGAAAATCATGAATAACTTTTCATGAAAAGTATGATTTACACGCCATGGCCATAGTGCTCCTGAGGCCGTTTCCTTAACTTGATCTATCTAAAAATTGGTACGATGAGACATTTCTCGATAATCAACATAAATGACTTGTGGTAATATGAAAATCATGACCTGCATGTCATGTACAACATGATTTACATGCCACGCTCATGGCGAGCTGACGGCCGCTTCGCTAGCTTGATATACACCAAATTTGGTATTGCGTGACGTGAGTGTATGACGAACATAAATACCAAGTGGGCATATGGAAATCATGACATGTCATGTGCAGCATGACTTGCATGCCACGCTCATGGCACGCTCGCGGCCGTTTCGCTGGTTTGATATACACCAAATTTTGTATTGAGCGACGTGATCGTATGATGAGCATAAATGACAAGTGGTACTATGGAAATCATGACATGTCATGTGCAACATGACTTGCATGCTACGCTCATGACACTCTCGGGGCCGTTTCACTAGCTTGATATACACCAAATTTGGTATTGAACGACGTGACTGTATGACGAGCATAAATGACAAGTGGTAATATGGAAATCATGACATGTCATGTGCAACATGACTTGCATGCCACGCTCATGACACTCTCGGGGCCGTTTCACTAGCTTGATATACACCAAATTTGGTATTGAGTGACGTGACTGTATGACGAGCACAAATGACAGGTGGTAATATGGAAATCAGGAAATGTCATGTGCAACATGACTTGCATGCCACGCTGATGTCATTCTCGTGGCCGTTTCGCTAGCTTGATATACGTCAAATCTTTAAGGCATACGCCTTAATTGTCTCATGCTCACGTCCGTCCGTCCCTCCCTCCAGCCGTGCCCTGGCACGGTGCCAGTTGGGCGCCGGGGCGCGCAAACGGACGCCGGTCGCGTCGGACTCTACAGTGCTCGCGCTTTGCTTACGTAGCGTGCTGTGCCCAGCGTCTCTAAATCATGCAAGGAGGGAGACGCGCGCATGACGTTCCATTCTGACCGACCCCGTCTCAGTGGGCACAGGCGTTGGAGGAACGCGCCTTGGAATTGACAAAGTGTCCGTCAATTTAAACGCTGGAACGCGGATGGCGTCTGCACAATGCGCAAAGCGCGAGAATACGAACGCATGCCAAACGGAGGCAGATTGGTGTCGCGTCTCGCTGCGATTCGAGTTAAAAAATTAAGCGAACATAAGTGGCAGGTGGTAACACGAAAATCTTGGCATGCATGTCATCTACAATGCCACGCTCATGGTGCGCTTGCGTCCAGTACGCTAGCTTGGTATACACCAAAATTTGTATTGCGCGACGTGACTGCACGACGAACACAAATGACAGGCCCTAAATGTAACTAATGACATGCATATCACGTACAACATGATTTGCTCCTTGCTGGCTGCTTCGCATTACATCGATTCCCACAGTGCGTGGGATCTGCCGGTTTTTTTCAGCATAGTCAGCTAACGCGGCCGATCAGTAGTCGAGGCTCCGGAGAACACGCGAGCTAAACATTATAGCGCAGCACGTGTCCCGAAATCAGAAATCCATTCTCCAAGTCAGGACGCAAACATTCCCTGTTCTTTCTACAAATGATGCCATATACCCAAATGACCTCGCCATATACCCAACCTTATGGCAACTGGCTGATTTGAGCATCGTGGGCTGCGTAGTTACTGCGGCCGCCGCGGGAGGCCGCCAGGTGCCCTTGCACGTGCTCGCGATCATACTGAAAGTAAGCCACGCGTTCGACGAAAAAAAAAGTGCTCAAGGTCACGACGCGCTTGAGGTACCTTTTCCTGTTTCACCGTGTCCATACGTGCCTGGTTGGCTTACAGCGCGTTAATCGGAACGGGAGCAGAGCAAGAGCAATTGCAGAGTGCGACAGCTTTTCTAACTTCGCTCATTCTTCATGGATTCGCAAAATTTCTAATCAACGGGTATACATGGCGAACGTGGGTATAAAGACATCAGTGCACGCCTTGTCTGGTAAAGAGCACCTTTTCCTGTTTCTTTGACAAGTGGTGATTCAAGCCTCACTAACATTTATAAACATTTTATCAATCATGTCCCGTTTAATCCTGAAGCTATCGTTGCTGCCTTTATTGTATAGGTCGTACGTTATGCTAAAGAAACGTGAAAAGCATGAGGACTATGTTTCACTGTTGGTAAAACACGGCGGTCATATTTTAATGGGGGCAGAATGGAGACACCCGTGTACTTAGATAGATGTTAAAGACTCGCAGGCGGTAGAAATTTAATCCGGAGACCCCCCACCACAGCGTGCCTCATAATCTGACGGCGGTTTTGCCACGTAAAGCCCCAGCAATTGTTAATCTAAGGGGCTAAATCCATAATGGTTATTATGCAACGACTAACGCTCACCCCCGCAGTCCCGTGTTTCTGGCCTTGAAGCTCTGTCATGACGCCGATGGCGCGATGAACCCGCTGGCAATGAAACAACGCCTTCTTTTTCTTTGTCCTCGCTCAGCCTCGAGAGACGCAGCGCTAAAAGGTGTACGAAAAAAATAGGGGTGTGCGAATTTTCGATTATTTTAGGAATAGTGTTTGCTATTCGATTCGATTCGCACTGGATTTTACTATTCGAAGTATTCGAACTTCCGGGAAATAAATATAACGGTTTAAAACAACGAACAATAATTATAACGACGATAAATCGGCAAGCAGCGTACTTGGTGCTGCGTTTTGGGGCGCCGACCTGCGAAACTGCTAATTGCTTCCACCGGTGCTCCGAGCGGTCGTTGCACGACGAGCTCCGCCGGTGAGTCCGTTGCCGATGCGTAATATGCCCATCCACGGTTCCGAGGAGCTAGAGGGCGATGCGATTCGCTGCTTGCGACGAAGCATATCGCGGCTTCCTCGATTTCGCATGTCCGCTAGTGCGATGTTCTTGCTGGCAAAGTTTGGATTCGCCTCGTACATCGGCGCTGATGGAGTTAGACCTAGCCACGACTTCGAGCAGTAAGCTAGGTCACGGTGTGCGTGGCCGCGGTGCCCGATGTTTCGAAGTGCGTCATGCTACAAAGAGCCGCCCCGCGATTGTCTTCGTCGCGATGTCCGATGTACTCATAAGCAGAACCTCTAAACAGGGGCGTGCGCACGGGGGGGCGCAAAGCCAGCCTCATACATTGACATAATAGGGACGGGGGGACGAGAGGGGGGCGCAAAGTCAGCCCCATACATTGACATAATAGGGAGGGGGTGCTGCGGCGAACCTTCGCCCCCCCCCCCCCCCGAAGGGGAACCCTGCGCACGTCTATGCCTCTCACCAAGGGTCCTACGAGTCAGTCGGTCATGGACGTGGGTCTGCGATGTTCGCAACTGGTGCGGCGCGCTATCTTAATCTGATGATTGAGGTTCCGCTTGCAGCTGCCAAACTACAACGTTAGTATGCTCTAAGTCGTCGTAGACTTCGACCCGTAAATACAGAGTGAGTGCGAACTACGCGTCACTAAGAGGCGCTGTTGTCGACAGCCGTGACCTCGCGACGCGCAAGCTGTTTGTTGCTCTCCCGGAGCAACAAATGGAGGAGGCGCTGCCCGAAGCGAGCATCGGACCAGTGGCGAGGCGTGCTGGATCAACATGGCGGACACAGCCAATCGGAGGCCTCGAAACGAACTTTAAACTTAAGTCTTTTGTACGCGTGTTTCTGAAAGCAGGACCTAGCTGAAGCGGGAAACTTCAGTGCGGAGAAATGCTCCTTCCGAAGATCCCGAATTGGCAGCGCCCAGTTGCGCCATTGCGGAGCTGTAATTTTTGAATAATATAATTTAAAATATGCTTAGGTAACATCTGCAACCTTTTTTCTGTAATTTCGATTCGAAGCACAGGCGCGCGCACGGTTCCCCATTAGAAGGGCAAGGGGGGCAAGGAGGAGGAGGACAAGAAAAGCGGAAAGACAGGGAGGTTAGCCAGCAAGGGGGGCAAAGTATCATCGCAGTCCACCCCCCCTCCCTCTGTTGGTCTGCCCAAAGGACAGCTTATCTCACAATGTGTAAAAAAGAAAAAAAGAAAATGAAGCGAACACATGCTTCCCACGGTGGCCTGCCTTTGGTCCCTGGCTTTTCTGAAGTAGAGTTGGGAAGTAGACAGTTCTGCGGATGGAACATCAGGGGCCTTTGGCTGCCATTATCGTGAAAAGCTAGCGTGGCCGTGACCGCGGGTGAACGTATGGGTCAGGCTTTGCTCCCCCCCCTCCCTTTTAGATGATTAGGGGCGGCAGACCCCCTGCTCCCTTCGTGTGCCCGTATATGATTCGAAGTATCCGAAAAATATTCGAGGAATATTCAAAAATTATTCGATTCGATTCGCACTCAAAATTTTGCTATTCGCACTCCTCTAAAGCGATCCTAAACGGGTATGTTCCACAGAAATTGCGTAAGTACCACAACTCACCTCTAGTCCACTAAAAAATTGGGGGGACCCTTAATCTTCGCCTTTAAGAGTATAACGCGATAGCGGTAGCCTGTCCCGAGTGCCTACTTAATCCACTTAGTGCATACTTGCTGTGCACCCACTATGTGGTGTTAAGGGAATACGCGCAATAAGGTGTGTGCCGTTTGTAATGGGTTTTAAACGTTGAAATCGTTATGATAGTCACATATTCTGACGCCCGATGGCAATGTACGCTTGTACCACGCAATATTCCTGGGATATTACATCTTTTATTGTGACGCCTATATAAAGGACGCTTGCGTTTGCGAAACATGAAAGTTATTTTCACTGCATTTCCAAGCAGAGGAAGTTATTTTCACTGTATTTCCAAGCAGAGGCGTGGTTGTGTGGTAAAACACCTGCTTCTCACGCAGACGGCCCGGGTTCGATCTTCACTCGGACCCGGAAATTTTTATTATTTATTTTATTTGAATCTTTCACGATTTTTCGGTCACGGAGAAGATGATGATTTTTCGCTCACAACCAAAGGACGCCGACGCTGGATTTTCTGCGAAACGAGCTCTTTAACGCTCTCGCGTTAATATGAAGAAGGTAGCAGTTAGCCCAACAAATCATAAACGGGTATGTGCAACAGAAATTGAGTAAATCCGAAAACTCAACGCTGGTCCAGTAAAAATTAAGAAGGCAACAGTTAGCCCAATGAATGGCTGCGAAGCGACGGCGGCGAGCCGAAGACTCCGAGTACGTACAACGAGACAACTCTAGGTTAACGGGAAAGGCAACGGCGGCTGTGGGAACACCCCGAAGCGATAGAAGGCTTACGCCACCGACGACGTGCCCGTAGATCAATGAGAGGTGGGAACGCTTGCTTTCAGCGGGAGTTTCTGTCTCTGCAGTTTGCACAGCCGTGACGACTGTGGTTTAACTCGAATGTCTCGGCGCTGAGAATCAACAGAGAACCAACCTAGAATCACCTTACTTAACTGTAAAAACAACCTAGAAGCAACCTACAAACAACTTTCATCACCTAGCTAAGCTCTATAAACAACCTAAAAGCAAGCAGGTTAGTCTTCGGAATCGTCCAGTTTCGCTGTCTTAAGCCTTGCGGGGCTTAGTGCGAGCCTCGCCATTTTTTTTTCTTAAGGTGGACCAAATAAAATTGTACCACATTCACGGACGGCTTAAACAGCTTCGCTGCTAAAACTCACAGAATCCCAATGCACTTGTCTATGCCGACTCGAAGCCGAAATCCATTTTCTCTGTATTCTCAGTCAATGTCCCTCTGTCCGAAAGCTTTCTTCACCTAACGCGGTTCTCCACTGTCTCCAGGACTGGAAGCATTGAAAGCTGTTCTGTAACCTACCTGAATTTGCACTGGCTCCATGATCGGCTCACGCTTGACCGAGCGACGGCGTGATGTGACGAAGTCGTAATGTGACGTCACAAAATTTTGCGATTTTCACCTTGTGGTGTGTTCATACGGGGACGTCATCACGTGATCATGATTTTTTCTGCATCACATGTGTTCCCGCTGACGCTGCTGGACGACGGTCGACACCTATGGCAAATTTTCTCGCTTGATGAGGCATCTAGGGCTTTCGCCTTAAAGAAAACGAAATTTAAAGGGGCCCTGCAACACTTTTCCAAGTAGCCATGGAATGGATTCACTAAAGGAGCTTATTGCCTCACGAATTCGCCGCCGCAAAAATTTTTGGAATTCGTCCAGTACGAGTGGAGTTACAAAGATTTCTCGCACACTGCAATTGCATTCTCTCTTCTCTCGTCCCGTCGAAAGCGCTGGAAGCTAAGCAGAGAGGGATGGCACGGGGAATAAAATATGTCACGCGCGCTCACGATCTTGAGTGCTTTTTCTCTTTCTTTTTTTCTTCGAATACGCGAATTTTCATTGCGATCGCGCGCGCACGCGTGGACAAGTCGCGGCCTCCCGCGGCGGCCTCTGTAACTACCGAGCGCGCCATGCTCAAATCAGCCAATGGCTGATACGAGTGATACGAGTGTCGGTGACGAGTGATTTTTGAGTATGCAACGTCATTTGTCGAGAGAAGAGAAAGCAATTTCTGGCTGACTTTGAGAATTTATTGTGAATTCCACGCCGCGTGCTGCGCTATAATATTTGGCTCGCGTGTTCTCGAGAGCCTGGACTACCGATCTGCAGCGTTTTCTGAGCATGCTCAAAAAGTGTTGCAGGGCCCCTTTAACTAGCATCATTAACTTAACGTTGTGAAGACTGGTTAACCAAACAACAGAGCTGATGGCATCATATTCCTATTTCATTATACGTTTTGTGGACCGGATGTGAGAAGTGGGGCTTGCCCAATTTGTGTGGCACATACCCGCTAGAAGCTGCTTGGCGCATACCCGTTGGTCTGTTTATCGACTGCGTCATTATCTTTTGCGCACGGAAGGTGAGTGCTGCGTCCTGGCCAATTTCTGTGTCACATACATGTTAGCGGCTGTGTTATGCTCCGCAGTTATTAACTACGGCCTTTAACAGCAGCGCAGTCACCAGGCCTGCGCGCAACACGCAGCGCAGTCACAGCGGAAACTGGAAGAGCGGCCTTTCCAGAACCCGCCGTAAACTCTCTCGGGGCAACTAATACCGAGTAAACTTGCGAGGTACCCGCTACGCCATAAACCATCGCAACTTTCTTGAAGTAGGAAAGCATTCAAAATGTCATTATTCGTGATTTTGCGGAGAAGCATGGAACGCTTTAATACATCTGTAAGGCATTATGTGCACTTTGTGCCGTGGCTGATGACGATCAAGAATTATGGCTGAGCCTTTCGTAATGGGTTGGAAGCAATCAACGACCCGCCCACTCAGGTGCGCAAGTCGCATTGTTTTACGCCTGGTTATTATTTCACTCCTCTACGGCGACAAATTACATATGTTAACAAGATTGCTTTCCCGGCATGAGAATGAGTTTCAAGCACCAGCGTTGCTCTGTAATATAATACTCGACTGTTACGCAGGGGGGCCCGGGTTCAAATACCGTCCCTGCCTAGAGATTTCTTTCTTACTTCATTTTATCTTATTTCGCACTACAGCGGTCACAAACACTCGCTCCGGCGGACAACTACACGGCGCCAAAATTGGCCGTTGTTGTGAGCTCATAGCAGCTTTCGCGGTAAAAACATGCAAGATAGTATAGGCTGTGTTGTCAAGACTGTCGGTGAAATAGTCGGCAGTAGGGACCCGGTGGTCGTCGATTTAAGGTGGTTCCTCCTCTAGCTCCGCATGGCTCCTTGGGACCCTCGCACAATTTTCAGCGTGACGTCTTTTCGAGAGCACAAGTTCGCTTCATATTTCAAGTTAACAGCGCACAATAAAACGAGCGGACTGATAGGTGAAGGAACTACGCACACTGATTGACTAGCAGGCTGACTCGCAACTGACGGTTTATTGCACATTACACATAGGTATATGCAGCGTGCAGGTACACGAGACAAGGATTGCCGCTGCGTCTTTTCTAAGTAGGGTGAGACTGCTTAAGGACCGCCTTAGGGTAATATGTCAGAAATACAGGTCAGGACAAAAACACCTTGTTATCTACAAGGAGTGGTGTGCGGTTGCCGAATGGACTACACAGAGTCTATGGAATAGCATCCGCCCGATTTTTCTGTGGTGAAGAAAGGTTCCTGAACGTCCGGGGGAGTTCCTTAACCTTGCAGGAGTACCTGTCGCGGAAAACCATCTCGAAGTCCTCAAGTTCGGTCCAAAATTTTCCATGGAACCCAAGCTGAAACGGTTGATACTTTGGTGATGGCAAGGAACGTTGCAAAGGTGGCCCAAGAAGGATACCAAAAAATGATGCATATCAGAGTGTGTGGAAGAGCTTATCCGATGCAATCCACAGAGCGACAGAGCAGTCGCGAGGATGGAACCTATTGGCCGGGACCTGAAAGACAGGAAGTTGAAGCTTCTGGCGGCCAGTGTTGCGGAGTTGCCACTCCGGAATTGGAATGACTCCGGAATCATTCCACATTTTCGCGACCCCGGAATGGAATGGGAATGGAATTAAGCGCCTTTTGCACGGAATGGAATGGGAATAGAATTACGTGTTTTTCCGAAAACAGAGCATGTTTTTGTCTGCGTGTTGGTTTTCAAACTTCAAACATCAGTAAGTCAGAACCTCAAATTTAACAATAAAACAGTACTTTTAAGATGGCTTGGCTAGTTACAAGCACGGTACATTTATAAGCAATGCACCTACTACAATTTTGTTCTTATATAGACTTTGTTGCTTCGAAGTTTGTCTCTGTTCTTCGGGTAACCGCGGCTCTATGCCGTTGGTATCCGTCGTGCGGAACTACGGCGGCGGCATACCCCCCCCTTACGCCTTATGATTTTTTCCCCTCGGCGGCGCCCGAGCCGCCTGCTGTCTCCCCACCCTTCACTTTAGGGATGGTAAAATCGATCAACGATTAGTCGATTAAAGGTGCATGGTTAATCGATTAATCGTAATCGATTTGCGCATTTCAATTAATCGATTTGCGCATTTCAATTAATCGATTAAAACTTTGAGATTAATCGATTACGGCAACTGCCACCTCCACCCCCCAATACCACCCCTTGGCCAGTGCGCATGAGTGCGAGGCGAGCGATGCCGAGACGCTGAAGTCGAGCGCACCTAATATTTTTCACTACAGCGCACATTTATACGCTACTAGCACAAGCCCAAAGCCGTCTGCGGCCCTACCCCATAGAGGCAGAAATGAACTCGCCCTGGTCTCCATCGCCTACGGCGCCCACCTACAAGCCCTCCCCAAGGCTTCAAGCGCGGGCAGGAGGTGGCCCCACCCCGACGAGGCAGAAATGTACTTGCCCGCTTCTCTCCGCTCACAGCTTACTGCATCCACCTCCTCTCGCCCCCCTTTCTTCTATCGTGCGCTGTTTAACCGTCGGCAAAGTACACGTGGTGCTTACTTGCTATTTTGCGTTATTATTACATTTCGGTCTGTATATATAATGCTTCCTTTGTCATGTCGTAATGGCGAGCACGCGCAAGAGGAGCACTGTGTGGACGTTGTTCACAGAAGATTCGAAAACGACGGCTGCCATGTGATAAAGGTGGTAAGCAGTAGTCGAAGCCAGGGATGGAAACTGAAATGGTGGATGGATGGATGGATGCTATCAGCGTCCCCTTTATAACGGGGCGGTGACATGTCTGCCACCAGGCTCGAAAAAAAACTTTCTTTTTATGGTGGCCTAATGCCTTATCTACATTGATTAAATCTATGTTATTACAGCAAAGAAAAATATAAGTTCACGGTTCATCTCTCTGCTTCTTAAGGCAGAATGACCTTATTTTCCCCCTTCTTCATTTTTGTCCTTTATCTCTACTTTTCTGCCACCAACACTCTAACCGTCTCTTACTTATTTCTATCGCGGACGTGTTCAGCTTTCCATTGTTGTCCCTAAAACACAAGGCTTCATGCAGACTCGTGTCCACACGTATATCTGGGTGGATATCGCCACATTCAATCAGTACATGTTCCATCGTTTCCTTAGTTCCCCCCACAGCATGTACATTGTTCTTCTTCGTTACAGAATCTCGCTTTATAGCTACGCGTTCTAAGGCAACCCGACCTTGCCTCAAACAGTAAAGCGCTTCCCCTTGAATTATCATAAAACCTCTCCCTCCTTATTTCGTTTTTTCCCTTTCGGTAGTCACAGAGCCGGCTTCTTTTCCATCGCTGTCATCCAATAAGTCCTCTCCGCCTCTCTGACTTTTCGCTTAATGCTCCTTGTTGCCATGTCGCCCACACTGCTAGCCGTATATTTACTGGTGAGCCTCCTAGTTCTTTTTCTCCACTGCGTGTCGACGCTTTTTCTATACAAATACCTGAAAACCTTCCCTGCCCATCTACTCTCCTTCATTTTCCGCAGCCTCTCTTCAAATCGTGCGACCCCTGGTGTCGCGTAAACACACCAGCGGGGCAAAGCTGTTCAAACATGTCACTAGATGGCGCTGGGCTTCGGCCACAACCATGGCCACAACTGTGTAATTACCCAACCAACCTGGAGCTGACTTGGCAGCCATGTGACACGTGCCTTGTCAGCCAATGGCCTTCCTTTCCTCTCCTCTTTATAACCACGTGTAATAAACACGGGAGAGGCAGTCAGAAGCAGTCCGTCAGAGTCAGTCAGACTCGGTCAGTCACTCTCCCGTCAGTCTCACCTCAAGCCGACTCCCGTGTCGTCCTCCCTCCGTCAGCCCCGAGGGCACGCCGGCCCTTACACAGCGTAGGGCGAAGAGCCCTACTGAACATATGTCGACGAGGATGCTCGCCGACTCAACAGTCATGAGTAAAATTACAATGTTGAAGACCCCGTTCCCGAAGGCACCACTACTATTCATATAGTGTTTTTTTTCTTCTCGTGATTCTGTGTATCTCTCTTTCCTTCTCTTCTTCTGTCTCCCTTTTCCTCCATTTATCCCTCTCCCCCAGTGCAGGGTAGCAAACCGGACGTGCGTCTGGTTAACCTCCTTGCCTTTCCTTGCATCTTTCTCTCTCTCTTTTTTCTTTCTTTTTTGGACGGCGTCCATAAAGTGTGCACCGCTTAGCGTAATATGTACGGTAAGTTATCAGTATCTCGCAACTTAGCCAAGGGCTTTTGCGTACCTATCTTTAAGGTGAAGTCGCTCTTTCAATTACACAAACGATTCTTATGTTTCTAACGGATGGACTGTTGGTAATTCATGTTCGTTCAAAAAGCTGGGTCCTCATCGCAGGACCTCTTCCTTTGTCCCTGTGTTTTCAGCGCTATGGATTCATTGAATGAAAGCAGCAAGGCGGTGCTTCAACGCTCAACAGAGAAGTTGGTTGTTTTCTGTACATTTCAGACGTGCGAGCGCATCGTCTAGTTCGTTATTTTGTTTGTGTTCGTTTTCGGCTCCGCGCTGTTTCATCGTGTTTCATCGCACAAACTCAGCTCTCCTTGCCTTTGATAAACTAGCGAATTTCTTCGCCTGCTGTGTGTCTATGGCAACTTTCTGGGTATTTTATTTAAGTGTCAGCTCAACCATGTTGGATCAGTGGTTACAGCGCTCGGCTGCTGACCCGAAGGTCGCGATGTTTGAACCCGCGCACGGCGGTCGAATTTCGATGCAGACGAAATGCTATAGAGTCCCGCGTACTGTGCGAGGTCAGTGCACGTTAAAGAACACCAGATGGTCGAAATTTCCGGAGCTCTCTACTTCGGCGTCCCCCCCCCCCCCCCTCCTCCCCCCCCCCAAAAAATGTTTTCTACCACCACCACCTCATAATCATATCGTGGTTTTGGAATATAAACCCAATATAATATTATTATTTAGCTCTCCCGTTTTATTTTTTTCTCGTTTAACGGCACTATACGGCGGCTCAAGAAGTCCCACATTGTAATATGCGTTGTTCATTTATTGACCGGTTCCTATTGCCGTTATATTTTATTCCTTAGGAAATACAAGATTATTGTTTACCAATGAGTGAAAGAGAGAAAATACATTAGAAGGCAGAGAGCATGGCCTGAGCTAGTACGCGCCGGCCAGCTCTGGGGAAAACGAGTGATGAAATATGATGGTGGCAGAAGGATGTGATTGTGTACACACACACACACACACACACACACACACATATATATATATATATATATATATATATATATATATAAGGGAAGGAATTGTAAACTTAAGGGCTCGTTTGCTTTGTTAAACACAGTATTAATGAGAACTAACAGACAAAGATACCAATGAAAGTATAGGGGAAGCTATTGGAAGTAATTGTAATGTAAATGTGAAGAAAGAAAAAAGTGGACGAAAGGATAACTTGCCACCGGCAGGGACCGAACCTGCGACCTTCGAATAACGCGTCCGATGCTCTACCACTGAGCTACGGTGGCGGTCATCCCCCCGTCCACTTTATAGGGTATATATGTGTACTTAAACGTGGGAGCGTCAGTCAGCGCCGCCTGTTGCCTTTACGGCGAGTGTGGAACACTCTTTTTTGCCTGTCGGCGTCACGTAGTACGTGATCTTATTATTACGAGCGGGCAGCTGACTAATAATCCCTCGCATACCACCTGAAGGCATCAAGTCTGCCAGAACGAGACCCACGTTATAAATGAGGGAAGGAATTGTAGACTTAAGGGCTCGTTTGCTTTGGTAAACACAGTATTAATGAGAACTAACAGACAAAGATACCAATGAAAGTATAGGGGAAGCTATTGGAAGTAATTGTAATGTAAATGTGAAGAAAGAAAAAAGTGGACGAATAGATAACTTGCCACCGGCAGGGACCGAACCTGCGACCTTCGAATAACGCGTGCGATGCTCTACCGCTGAGCTACGGTGGCGGTCATCCCCCCCCGTCCACTTTATAGGGTATATATGTGTACTTAAACGTGGGATATATATACAGTAAACCCTCGTTAACTCGAACTCGCTTATCTCGAAATCTCGGTTAAGTCGAAACTTTTTTTCGCCGTGCATTAACCTCCCATAGGTGCTATGTATTTGCCCCCCTCTTATTTCGAAACGTTTTCCGGAGGGAACAGCGGATATCTCGAAATCTTGACCGGGAGGGCAGAAGGCAAAGTCCACTCCCAACAGGAAACGAGGGCTCCGTGCGAACGCTTAGCTCTTACTATACGTGCCGAACGCGGGAGTGATCACATGTGCAACTGTGGGAGTGATCACATGTGCGCACCTGCGCACATGTGACCAAAAGGCGAAGCGTGCTCGGGCGCTAAGCAACGCAAAGACAGGATAACCATTCTTTTTGGTGCCAACGCTACCGGCGATGAAAAGCTGCCCCTCCTCATTATTGGCAAGTCGCTGAATCCCAGGTGTTTCCGAAATGCACGGCTCCCGAGGGATGTGACATACCGCGCAAATAAAACGGCCTGGATGACGGCGGCGCTTTTCGAAGAGCATGTCCGTGCGCTTGACCGGAAGATGGCAAAGGACGGATGGCGAGCATCACGCAGTTTTTTGGTCCTCGGTAATAAATTTTTTTTTTCGCTCCGAATTCTTGTGCTTTACTACGGTTGCTGTCTCGTGCAGTGGAGCTTTTCCTGGCAGCACTGGCTTTTCTTTTACAGTGACCTGGGCAAACATTTTCGGCGTTTTGCTTAACTCGAAATACCGCTTATCTCGAAATTTTCCCTGGATTTTATGGCTTCGAGTTAACGAGGGATTACTTATATATATATATTTGTGAAGCTAGCATTCCTGCAATGCAGTTAGCCCAATTTATACCAGTTAGTCACTACCGCAAACAGCATGTTCAAGCGTAGTTTGCTTGCGCTAAGACGCTCAAAAGGTAGACTCAGCAGCTCTCCAGATAAGCGCCAGCACGTGCAACTACCTCGTCTCCACATGAAGCACAACAGGTGCCGCCATTAGTTGAGCGTGTATGTAGAGTAAGGAAGCGCACTCGCGGATTATGAAAATGGTCTAACAGCCCCTGGAGAAGTGTCACTTTCAGCTGACGCTTGCACTCTCACGTAACCCAGCCTAGAGCCCCCCCCCCCCCCCCCCGCCCCCCCTTGTCTCCTGTGGTGACGCGAAAGGAGGACAGTCGCGAAATACTATATGGTCTAATGCCTGACTGAGGAGCCCGAACGCTCACAGTTCGGGCTCCACGGTGGCCTATAGTGGTTGCGGTGCTCTACAGCTGACCCGAAGGTCGTGGGATCGAATCCTGGCCGCGGCGGCAGCTTTTTCGATGGAATCGAAAATGCCTGAGGACCGTGCACTTAGATTTAGGTGCAAAGAACCCCAGGTGGTCGAAGTTTCCGGAGCGCTCCAATACGGAGTTTCTCATAATCATGTCGTGATTTTGGGATGGAAAACACCAGATTATTATTATTATTATTATTATTATTATTATTATTATTATTATTATTATGTAAATTCATCATTCGTCTTTTGACAGATTTCCTGGTTCCCCCCTGAGGCTTTTCCTGTTTGGGTGACAAGCTGCGGTTACATCGACGCCTGCCGATGCTGCTAAACTGTCTTTCAAGCTTGGAACCTGCCTTTGTGCAAAACACGCCCGGTTCATCAGGATAAGAAAACGCCCCCCTTCGTGCTCGCTCCCTTGCTCCGTACGGGTACTTCGGACAGACAAGCTGCGCTTTCATCGATACCTGCCGACGTTTCTACGCTACTGTAGAATCCAGCCTTTTGCTCATCTGGCAACGTTGGCGTGTTCACCAGGATAATACGCCCACCCTACGCGGTTCGCTTCGCAGTCGGCGGCGAGACACGGGCCTGTAAACTGATCATCCGTCTTTTGACAGATTTCCTGGTTCCCCCTGAGGCTTTTCCTGTTTGGGTGACAAGCTGCGGTTACATCGACGCCTGCCGATGCTGCTAAACTGTCTTTCAAGCTTGGAACCTGCCTTTGTGCAAAACACGCCCGGTTCATCAGGATAAGAAAACGCCCCCCTTCGTGCTCGCTCCCTTGCTCCGTACGGGTACTTCGGACAGACAAGCTGCGCTTTCATCGATACCTGCCGACGTTTCTACGCTACTGTAGAATCCAGCCTTTTGCTCATCTGGCAACGTTGGCGTGTTCACCAGGATAATACGCCCACCCTACGCGGTTCGCTTCGCAGTCGGCGGCGAGACACGGGCCTGTAAACTGATCATCCGTCTTTTGACAGATTTCCTGGTTCCCCCCTGAGGCTTTTCCTGTTTGGGTGACAAGCTGCGGTTACATCGACGCCTGCCGATGCTGCTAAACTGTCTTTCAAGCTTGGAACCTGCCTTTGTGCAAAACACGCCCGGTTCATCAGGATAAGAAAACGCCCCCCTTCGTGCTCGCTCCCTTGCTCCGTACGGGTACTTCGGACAGACAAGCTGCGCTTTCATCGATACCTGCCGACGTTTCTACGCTACTGTAGAATCCAGCCTTTTGCTCATCTGGCAACGTTGGCGTGTTCACCAGGATAATACGCCCACCCTACGCGGTTCGCTTCGCAGTCGGCGGCGAGACACGGGCCTGTAAACTGATCATCCGTCTTTTGACAGATTTCCTGGTTCCCCCCTGAGGCTTTTCCTGTTTGGGTGACAAGCTGCGGTTACATCGACGCCTGCCGATGCTGCTAAACTGTCTTTCAAGCTTGGAACCTGCCTTTGTGCAAAACACGCCCGGTTCATCAGGATAAGAAAACGCCCCCTTCGTGCTCGCTCCCTTGCTCCGTACGGGTACTTCGGACAGACAAGCTGCGCTTTCATCGATACCTGCCGACGTTTCTACGCTACTGTAGAATCCAGCCTTTTGCTCATCTGGCAACGTTGGCGTGTTCACCAGGATAATACGCCCACCCTACGCGGTTCGCTTCGCAGTCGGCGGCGAGACACGGGCCTGTAAACTGATCATTCGTCTTTTGACAGATTTCCTGGTTCCCCCCTGAGGCTTTTCCTGTTTGGGTGACAAGCTGCGGTTACATCGACGCCTGCCGATGCTGCTAAACTGTCTTTCAAGCTTGGAACCTGCCTTTGTGCAAAACACGCCCGGTTCATCAGGATAAGAAAACGCCCCCTTCGTGCTCGCTCCCTTGCTCCGTACGGGTACTTCGGACAGACAAGCTGCGCTTTCATCGATACCTGCCGACGTTTCTACGCTACTGTAGAATCCAGCCTTTTGCTCATCTGGCAACGTTGGCGTGTTCACCAGGATAATACGCCCACCCTACGCGGTTCGCTTCGCAGTCGGCGGCGAGACACGGGCCTGTAAACTGATCATCCGTCTTTTGACAGATTTCCTGGTTCCCCCCTGAGGCTTTTCCTGTTTGGGTGACAAGCTGCGGTTACATCGACGCCTGCCGATGCTGCTAAACTGTCTTTCAAGCTTGGAACCTGCCTTTGTGCAAAACACGCC
Organism: Rhipicephalus appendiculatus; assembly: GCA_030522465.1. NCBI lineage: Eukaryota > Metazoa > Arthropoda > Arachnida > Ixodida > Ixodidae > Rhipicephalus > Rhipicephalus appendiculatus. The sequence goes on from JALIZH010024440.1 coordinate 30,924, forward strand.
CGGTTCATCAGGATAAGAAAACGCCCCCCTTCGTGCTCGCTCCCTTGCTCCGTACGGGTACTTCGGACAGACAAGCTGCGCTTTCATCGATACCTGCCGACGTTTCTACGCTACTGTAGAATCCAGCCTTTTGCTCATCTGGCAACGTTGGCGTGTTCACCAGGATAATACGCCCACCCTACGCGGTTCGCTTCGCAGTCGGCGGCGAGACACGGGCCTGTAAACTGATCATCCGTCTTTTGACAGATTTCCTGGTTCCCCCTGAGGCTTTTCCTGTTTGGGTGACAAGCTGCGGTTACATCGACGCCTGCCGATGCTGCTAAACTGTCTTTCAAGCTTGGAACCTGCCTTTGTGCAAAACACGCCCGGTTCATCAGGATAAGAAAACGCCCCCCTTCGTGCTCGCTCCCTTGCTCCGTACGGGTACTTCGGACAGACAAGCTGCGCTTTCATCGATACCTGCCGACGTTTCTACGCTACTGTAGAATCCAGCCTTTTGCTCATCTGGCAACGTTGGCGTGTTCACCAGGATAATACGCCCACCCTACGCGGTTCGCTTCGCAGTCGGCGGCGAGACACGGGCCTGTAAACTGATCATCCGTCTTTTGACAGATTTCCTGGTTCCCCCCTGAGGCTTTTCCTGTTTGGGTGACAAGCTGCGGTTACCATCGACGCCTGCCGATGCTGCTAAACTGTCTTTCAAGCTTGGAACCTGCCTTTGTGCAAAACACGCCCGGTTCATCAGGATAAGAAAACGCCCCCCTTCGTGCTCACTCCCTTGCTCCGTCCGGGTACTTCGGACAGACAAGCTGCGCTTTCATCGATACCTGCCGACGTTTCTACGCTACTGTAGAATCCAGCCTTTTGCTCATCTGGCAACGTTGGCGTGTTCACCAGGATAATACGCCCACCCTACGCGGTTCGCTTCGCAGTCGGCGGCGAGACACGGGCCTGTAAACTGATCATCCGTCTTTTGACAGGTATATTGTCTCTAGCCACCTCTTCTTAGTTACTGTATACCATTTTGCTGCTGACTGCCGAGTGTTCTTCCATTTTTCTTCGTTGCCAGTTGCTATGAGTGAGGAAGAAGTGTGTATTTTATGTCAAAAGACTGTGCCTTGTGATGGTCGATTTATGAAATGTCTCGAATGCAAATATTCCTATCATCTTGGATCTAGCTGCTCGGGCGTAGCGCCCAATACATTTGCCGACTATGGGGCAGTCGAAAAGAGACTGTTGGGTATGCAAAACCTGCAGAGCCCAACAAAAAGCAAAGTCCTTCTGTTGTGTCCTCCGATGCACCGGCAACGCCAAGCAGCAGCGATTCTTTTTTAGCTTTGGTCGAGGAAATTAGGGATGTGAAAAAAAAGTTTAGAAGTTCTGCCTGCACAAAGTCAGAAGGTTGATTCACTCTTGCTTCTAAAGACAGAATTTTTGCAGCTGTCGAAGTCAGTTGCTGACCTTGACGAGTCACTTTCTTTGCTTTCAAAGGCAATATGATACCGCATGTGAACAGCTCAAGTCATCAGAGGGCGCTGCATTGAACAGAGACAGAGAAATTAGAAAACTGAACGAAACTGTCGATGCCCAGGCTACAATTTTACATCGTTTACAACAGGAGCAAAACGAATCCGACCAATAGAGTAGACTGTCCAACTTGGAAATTCATGGCTTACCAGTCACCCAAAATGAGATTTGAAAGAAATGCTCTAAGATCTAGCTGTGAAACTTGATCTGCATGATTTTTCTGATAATGATGTGGTTGCCGTGCACCGCCTTCCTGGCAAGCAGGATTCTTCTCCAACAGTTCTGGTGCGCTTTTGCAACGTCGCTATGAGAGAAAAATGTTTTAACAGGCGTGGTAAACTTCAAGAGTTACACTTCTCCAAAGTGCTACCGAAACTTTTTTTCAATGATAACCTAACAAAGATCAACAGACACCTGTTCTGGCTTGCTAGGTCGGCGGGCAAGCAAAACAACTACAAATTTGTTTGGGTGAGAGCAGGCAAAATTTTTGCCAAGAAGGATGAGGACGCTTCACTCGTTCGAATAATCAGTGAAGCTGATATTGAAAAGATCAAATGAACATGATGCCATCTGCCCCACTTGTATTTTCCAACTTCGATACCTTTAAGAGCAGCTTCGGTCCTAACTCCGTTTCAGATTTTACTTTGGTTAATGTAAACTGGTGTTCTGTAAACTGGTTAATGTAAACGAGTGGTCTTTTCTTATTGTTTCTGGTTCTCCTGGTGAAGTATATGACAGGTTTTGCTCGAAAATGCGTAGTCTGCAACATTCTTGTACTCGTATTACTAGGGCTAAGCAAAGACGTAGTCACAACTGGCTGTCTCCAGATATTTTGGAAACAATTGCCGAGAGAGACTGGCATTGGAAATGGTTTAAACGCTCCCCTGGTAATGCACAACTTGGTATCAACTACAGAATCGCAAGGAATAAGAATGTTGCCCTTATTCGATCCGCAAAGCAACGATACTTCCAACATCAGTTTCAGTTATCTGCTAGAAACGCGGCGCGAACGTGGTCACTGATAAACCACCTTCGAGGTAAAGATAGTAACGATGCTAAACCTACTGATGCGTTTACTGGTGACCATGCGAATATATAGCTGATTTCTTCAATCAGCACTTCGCGAATGTGTCTTGTGGGCTTTCGTCGGTGGCAAAATGCCGTTGCAGTTTAAATAAATCAACACCTGCCTCCGCTTTCCTTCCAACATTAACTATAGACGAACTGACTAAAATAGTCGCCGGTTTCAAGAGGCAGAAACAAGCAGGTATTGATGGTATCTCTGCATCTTTGCTGCAGCGTAATCTGGACGCATTATCAGAGATACTGCTTTTCATGCTTAATGGATTCTTAGAGACAGCCTCTCTGCTATCGGATTTAAAGACAGCAATTGCAAAGCCACTATATAAAGGTGGACCAAAAGATAACCTTAACAGTTATCGACGTATTTCAGTTTTACCTATCTTATCCCAAATAATTGAGAAATTCGTATTGCACTGCATGACTTCATTTCTAGATAAATTTTTACTTATTTCAAGTCGCCAGTTTGGTTTTGTAGCAGGTCGAGGCACTACTGATCTACTTGAAGAATTTTCCGATGAACTGCATGATACTTTAGAAAATAACATGTTTGCCTGTGCTTTATTTCTTGATATCTCTAAAGCTTTCGACACCGTAAACCACTCTATACTGCTTGAAAAAATATACCTTCTTGGCTTCAGGGGTCCATTCTAAGAGTTTCTTAAAAATTATCTTTCTGATCGTTTCCACGTAGTTCGGTTAGACAATCAGTTACCTTACAGCAATAGACTTCCCTTGAAAGCTGGTGTACCACAAGGGATCCATTTTATCTCCTCTTTTATTTAATTTATTCATAAATGATTTTACTGCTGCTGTCCCAAAACGTCTTGGATTTCAGTATGCAGACGACACTGTTCTGCTAACGAAACACGTCTGTTACCATAAAGCGTTGTCACTACTACAAGACAGTGTATATGAGGCTGCGTCGTGGTTTACTAATAATTGCTTGGCTATTAATCGAAAAAAAAACGAAACTAATTTGCTTTAAAAATCCGTTGAAAGCAATGGTGACAAATGCACCCCTACTTCTTCATGCCCGTGATTGCACCTCCTGTAAGTGTACTCCCATTGAATATGTTATTTCTATAAAATATCTTAGTGTGTTCTTCGATAGCGACCTGTCTTGGAATGATCATTTGGCTTACATTTGTGACAGACTACGAAAAATTTCATGGTTACTTTTTCAATATCAGATCAATTGCACCCACCAATATTAAAGTCACCATCATGCTTGCTCTTGCGTACAGTGTCCTGCGATATGGTATTACATTATTTGCTTTCTGTTCTTCGCGATGGCAGTGTCGGGTTGACAATATCTTGAAAAGCATGTTGAAATCTATTGTATACAATCGTCCTTCAACAGACAATGCAAATTTATTTTCTCTACTTCGCCTACCGTCTTTCAAAGCGTCGTTTAAGCAAACTGTTGTATTACGCCACTTCTGGAACTCTCAGTTCAAAAAAAGAATACATTGCCTCTCGTATGTTAAGAAAAACTTCCCGCTTTTCTGTACCATTTGTAAAAACACGATATGGCAAAGCTATTAGAAAGGTCTATGTCCCTACTGTTTTTAATGACCTCCCCTGACAGTGTTTTTTCTGCAACGACAAAACGGAGTCTACGAAACATCATTAAAGTCACTTTAATTGCTGGGCCATTTATCGCATTAATATTTTCTTTAGTTTCTTTCATGCCGGTATAATCTGTTTAAAGTTGCTCAATCCTTATCTTCACATTCTGCTGTTTAGGTAGTATTGCTCCCACTAGTTTGATTCGTGTATCTTATTTTGTTTAAATGTAGTGTAAAAGAGTTACATGTCTTCTTTCTCTGATTATTTTACGTGACAAGCGTTACAATATGCATGTCATCTATCGTTTGCCGATATGCCGGGCCTAGTCCTCCAAGCCACCGCCTGGCTTTGACAGGCCTGTTATCTGTGTATACTACTTAAGATGACAATAAAGATATCATTATTATTATTATTATTATTATTATTATTATTATTATTATTATTATTATTATTATTATTATTATTATTACAGTTCCGGCTCTACGCACGATTGAAGATGTGCGCGTAGCGCCGAGTTAAGGCAACGACGAGGTGAAATATGTGAAGTCAATTGCGCAACTGCCTTTCGGGAGGCAACAACTCATGTCGCTTTACTTCCCGGAGATGCCTATACCGATGGTCTGTTTGAGGCCAGTAGGTTGCTGTGAAATCTTGCGTGGGTGACCTCAACGAAGAAGTCACGTCAGTCCGCAATTACAGTATTATTTAGGGCTTCCGCAATATCTAACGGACAAACAGAGGAAAGATGCTGTCCCAAAGTGCGAGCGTCTTATTGTCTTATTTAGTGCCTCTTCCTCCTCATCTCTGCTTTGCCTTTTGCGGGATTTCCTAACCCTCGGCCACGCTGCATGTTTCCGGTGCGTCTTTTCGACCGGTGTGCTCGCCGAAAACTCCTCCGATTTCGGTGCGGAGGAGTAGGCAGACTTCGAGGAAATACGACCTCCTGACGAATCGTCCATGGACGATGGCCACAGATCCGTGACATCACCCAGAGACTGCGGTTCTCCTGTGTACACTGGGCGATAGTACGAATTTTCTTGAAGGCGCAAATGTGCACGTGTGATCTCTAGCGCGTCTGATTGACTTCGGTCGAGATCGAACACGAACAACGCTTCTCAAACAATGAGATACCCTTTTTAAAGCGCCCATCAAAAATGTCGATTAATCGATTAAAGCATCACATCGAAAGCAATTAATCGATTACAGGCCTAGATCGATGAACGATTAATAGATTAAAAATTTTAATCGACCATCCCTACTTCACTTCTTTGTTTTATTGCGATAGCAATTATATGGACAGTTTCGACGGGCTTTTGCCGTCGCCGTCATGTCGCGTATGAAGTCCAAATTGATAAGAGCCCCCTGTGCATCGTACGTTCTACCAGCGGGTAATAGCGCGAGCGGGAGCGATGAACGTGGCTGAAGCGATCAAACAGCCGGCCCATAGGCCCATCTCCGTCGCTCCGAGGCGCATGCGATAAGATCCCCCCCAACTGTTCGACCGACCGGCCGCGCCCGTCGTTCGCGAGCATGAAAAGACGCGAGGGGGGGGGGGTCGAGCGATCTTCGATTTTACGAGCGCGGTCGTCGCTGGCGCGCGCGTTATCTCCCTATCTCGGCAGCCGGACAGCGGGCGGCCGGTATACCCTTCTACGTGCTGCGCTCTCAACGCGAAGAAAATGTGGTGTGAAGAGTGTCCCTGGAGCGGCCGTATTCTCTTAAACCAGCGTTTTCTAGAGTTGCGTGAGATCGGATCCAAAATATTTAGCTGCCAGCCTCACTTCGTATAACATTACAATTTGTTGCTATCGCATTCTTGTGGTGAAACTGTGACTTTTTTTGCTTCTGTCGTCGTCGGCGACTAGGAGGCATATTCGAAAAAAGCGCTTCTCTATGTTGTGATGCGTATTGACGCTGACGCGATGCTTGTGTTCACTGCAAGCTTTCGTATACCAGCTCGCGCGCCGTCTCACCTCATACTCCCCCCCTCCCCCCCTTTTGTAATACTGCCCCCCCCCCCTGTCTAAACACATGGGCGCCTTTGCCCGAAACTCTGTCGGCGAAGGTCTATGGGTCAGCTCAGCACACAGTCGTACACGATGAACAGTGTGCGCCCTCCCCCTTCGTAATGATAGGCGTGGTGTGAAAGTGTGAACGATCTGCCAATTTGTCAAAGAGAAACCGAGGCATAAGTTAGTGTACAAACAAATGCATTATCTCAGCAGACACTGAAGGGAGAAACGAATTATCCCTGCGCGTTGGTTCCCATTGATACCCCCCGCACGAAAGTGGCGAATACTCTATGCACAGCCTGATCTTTATCTCACGAGCAGTTTACTACCTGACACACGTAAATAACCTTTAATGCAAATGAGTTCTGCGGAATCCCGCAAGATGGCGGAAGGGTTAAGAAAGGGAAAATAGACAACCACCCGCGTTTGTAGCATGAAGCCACAAGGAAATCCGTACGGATTTCTCAGAAAGAAAAGCTTCTTAGTTGCCGAAAAATTCGACCTGGTCCGAGGCTTCGAACCCGGGACCAACGCCTTTCCGGGGCGGTCGCTCTACCAATTCAGCTAACCGGGAAGCTAGCAATTGGCAGCTCGAGTGCGAATTCGTCGACAACTCGAAGCACATGGACACAAGTAATGCAAATGAGTTCTGCGGAATCCCGCAAGGTGGCGGAAGGGTTAAGAAAAGAAAGATAGACAACCACCCGTTTGTAGCATCGAGTTGTCGATGAATTCGCCATCGCGCTGCCAATTGCTAGCTTCCTGGTTAGCTCAATTGGTAGAGCGACCGCCCCGGAAAGGCGTTGGTCCCGGGTTCGAACCGCGGACCAGGACGAATTTTTCGGCAACTAAAAAGCTTTTCTTTCTGAGAAATCAGTACGGATTTCCTTGTGGCTTCATGCTACAAACGGGTGGTTGTCTATTTTCCCTTTCGTAAATAACCTTTGCGACAAGGAAGACTGCATACCTGCGCACAGGCGAACACAGAAAGTTCTCCTCACCCCATCCATGCTTGCGAGGCACGCTTGACAAGCGTGAATGCTGACGAGCAGTGCGGCCAAGTGTTCCTTATTTCGATGCACAGGCACAAGGTGCCCGAGCGGTGCACTGTTCCAACTAATACCAGCAGATCTAAAGGGTTTTGTTCCCCATTAACCAAATCTTAGTTGTCTCCATATTCACGACCGCTCCAGACGCGTGGCAATAGTGCTTAGTCTTCTTGAACACTACTTTTGTCCGCATAAAAATGCGCTATGTCGTCATTTTAGCATTAACACATTTAAGCTTAAACAATATTAAAACATCACCATTCGTTCAAACATGCTCACCATGTAAATACTCTAGGTAGCGGGAGAACTTCCCCCATGGCAATTAGTAGGGTGGTTGTACTGCACGAGATATGTCACCAAGCTACTGTCCCTCGACCTTGGTAACGTGTTTTGCGTACTTTTGCAGTACTTAATGCATCTGATGATGACATCAGCTTCATGGGGCATTCATTCTTAACTCTATAAAACTATCAAGATGTCCTTTCCTACGTTGAGGAATTGCAGGAATGGAATTGAACTGCCCAGCCATTCCCGGAGTGGGAATGGACTAAGTTTTTTTCATTCCAAAGGAATTGAAAGGAATGGAATTGCGGCAAGTTCTAATTCCACGGAATGGAATTGGAATGGAATGGAGGCGCCCATTCCGCAACACTGCTGGCGGCTGACAATGTTTTCTTTTGTGCTGGTGGACCTGAGGGACAGGAACTTGAAGCTTCTGGCGGCTGACAAAGAAAGTTTTTTTGTGCTGAGGGACCTGAGGGAGAGGAACTTGAAGCGTCTGGCGGATGACAAAGAAGGTTTTGTTGTCCTGAGGGACCTGAGGGACAGGAACTTGAAGCTTCTGGCGGCTCACAAGAAAGGCTTTTTGTGCTTAGAGACCTGAGGGACAGGAACTTGAAGCTTCTGGCGGCTGACAAAGAAGGTTTTTTGTGCTGAGGGACAGGAACCTGAAGCGTATGACGGCTGACAAAGAAGGTTTTTTGTGCTGGGGAACCTGAGGGACAGGAACTTGAAGCTTCTGGCGGCTGGCAAAGCAGTTTTTTTTTGCGCTACTGACGGATGGTCAATACCAAGAGAGGTCGTCGGCTGCAATAGCCAAGTATTTCAAGCAAGCATATTTAAATACCCAGACAGCCAAAGAGAGAGAGAGTGAGAATTTATTAGAAGGCAAAGAGGTCGGCCTGAGCTTATGCGCTCTAGCCTGCTATTCTACACCGGGGATAAGGGAAGGGGAAAAAAAGAGGGATGAAGGGTGATGATGGGTGTAGTGAGAGAGAGTACACCCGACGACGGCAGCCAGTAGAATCCCCTGCGGAGCCTCTCGAGCTCCGGTTTATTCCATTCGCCAAGACCCACCAGGGCCAGCGCCATCTCTAAGACTTAACGGACACTACATCCCCCCCTTCTCCAGGGAACTAGCGCACACAGAGGGATGCACACTGGAAGCTGATCACAGGATGAGTCTTCTTGGCGGTTTTATGATGCGACCAAACCTTGACCTCCTTACAGGGCGATCTGAGGAAGGCGGTCCCGTCTCTGATGTAGCCTCATCGGACGCAGGTGGACTCGCCGTTGGCGTCAAGGATACAGATGACTTGTTCGGATGTGCACCTTGTCCCGCATTCTGTGGCGTGAGCTCTGGAACCAGCGGAAATGGCTGGCTGTCAGTGTCGGCTTGTTCTGACGGCCCCAGGTGCAAGCGGTGCGTTTCCATTTTTTTGGAACCAGATGTCTTCGGTTGTGTTGAATGACTCCTTTCGCAGTTTCAACCACGTATGAGCGTGGACGTTGAGCGGGTGACAAGACAATGGCAGGGCACTTCATATCACTGACCCAAACTTCCTCTCCTGGCTCTAGTCGGCGAAGAGGAGAAGCTGCATGCGTCCTGTTGTAGTCTTCCGCTTGTTTTCTGCGGGCGGCTTCATCGTGCTGGTCGAATACTGAGGCATCGGGCCAAGCGGGCTGGAGCTGCCTTTTCAGTCCTTTGGGACACGAGTTCGGAGGCGCCTAGAAGCTGTGCAGGGCTCAAACCGTTGATGCACGGGGTGTCCCGATACGACAGCAAGGCCAAGTAGGGATCTTCAGTTTTTTTAGTAGGTCCTTGACCGTCCGCACCATACGTTCCACTTCTCCATTGGATTGCGGGAAGCCGGGACTGCTTGTAACGTGACGGAAGCCGTAGGTCCTAGAAAAGTCAGCAAATTCCTTCGCTGCAAATTGTGGCCCGTTATCACTGCGAACCTCCCTTGGGATGCCGTAACGTGCGAACACGCTTTTGATGGCAGATATGACGGCGGGTGTTTTTGTAGAGCGCAGGCTCAGGACCTCTGGAAAACGGGATCGGTAGTCTACGATGAGCACGTAGTCTCCACCGTTGAGATGAAACAGGTTAATCCCGACGACCTCCCAAGGTTCTGTTGGAGTCTCACTAACAAGCATAGGCTCGGCGCGTTGAACTCTGGTCTCAGCACATTTAGAGCAGTTCATCACCATAGTCTCGATTTGGGAATTTATGCCAGGCCACCAAACAGATTCCCTAGCTAGAGACTTGCAGCGGCCTATTCCTTGATGGCCGTCGTGAAGAAGATGCAATATGCGCTGCTGGTATGATGCCGGAATCACAACACGAACACCCTTCAGAAGTAGATCTTCACCGATGCTGAGATCGCCTCGGTACTGCCAGTACTTCCTTACGTGTGTCGGCACACGAGACTTCCTGGGCCAGCCTTTCGTGCAGTACTGGAGGAGCAAGTGGCATTCCGCGTCACTATCTTGCGCCTGACGAAGCTCATGAAGGTGTGCTGACAGGGTATCTGGCAGAGCGCGAATAGTCTCCTGGACAAAGAGCTCGGTGTTGTCAGCTTGTCTTGCTGTAGACTCAGGCTTGAAACTTGTCTTGTAGGAGCGCGCCAGAGCGTGTCAGCCGTGGCCAATTGTTTCCCAGGTACGTAGAGCACTTGGTAGCAGAAGCGCATCAGCTTCAAGCTGAAACGCTGAATTCTGGGTGGCAACATGTCCACATCCATAGAGCCGAGCAATGCCACGAGAGGTTGATGATCTGTTTCAATGTAGAATTGAAGACCAACGGACGAACTCCTCGAATCGTTGCACTGCCCATGTAACAGCCAAGGCCTCTTTCTCAGTCTGGCTGTAACGTTGCTCAGTGGACGTCAGTGACCTTGAAGCAAAGGCAACCGCTCGGCGTTGGCCACTGGGTTGTTCTTGTAACAATACGGCTCCCAACCCGAAAGAGCTTGCGTCGGCGGACACAGTCGTCTTGTAGGCAGTGTTGTAGCGCACAACACAGAGGTCGGAACACAACAACTGCTTGAGGCTTTCCGAAGGCAGTCTGCTGATCAGGTCCCCATGTCCAATGGGAATCTTTGCAAAGCAGAGCGCGAATTGGGGCCGTTGTCTCCGAGACATGTGGCAGGAAGCGTCCCACATGGTTGACAAGCCCAAGTAGACGACGAACTGCGGAGACATCTTCGGGAGGTGGCATATGCTGGATCGCTGCAATCTTATCCGGATCCGGTGAGATGCCTTGAGCGCCTACGATGATCACGCCCAAAAACTTGACGCTGCTAGCCCCAAAGCAGCACTTATCCCGATTCAGTGTGATGCCTGCCATTTTTAGCCGAGCAAGAACTTGCTGCAGACGCTGGTCGTGCTCTTTGCGTGTCTTGCCGAAAACAAGGATATCGTCATCATATTGACACCTCCCGCCTGGCCTTCAAGTATCCGAGACATCTGACGTTGGAAGTACTCGGGCGCAGACGCTATCCCGAACGGTAGGCGGCGAAAGCAGTAACGTCCAAACGGAGTTATGAACGTTGTGTATTCTTGCGACTCGAGGGATAGCTTGACTTGATGAAAACTCGAGGTGGCGCCCAGTTTTGAAAAAATGGTAGCCTGCCCCCAGCATTCCAAGGCATTGATCTACCATCGGCAAGATGTGATGCTCACGAAGGATAACCTTGTTGAGACGCGTCAAGTCGACGCAGAGCCTATACTTGCCAGACGCCTTGGGTACGACGACCAATCCAGAACACCACTCTGTTGGCGCGTCAACGCGGCCAATTACTCCATCAGCTTCCAGTTTATCTAATTTTGCGTTTTACGGCACCGTGCAGAGGTAGAGGAAGACGGCGAGCGACGCTCAATGAAAATGGCGCGGCGTCTGGTTGAAGCCGAATGGTATACTCCTCTGGCAGCGTCCCAAGCCCACGGAAAAGGCTGGGATCTAGATGCAGATTGCTGGATGCTTCTTGTTCTTCGGACAGGACGTCCAAAAACTTGCAGACGCCCAGGGCTTGAATAGCCGGAAAACCAAGAAAACCAAGCAGCGGTACCGTCTTGGCGTCGAGAACATAAATCAGCTGTTTGGTAGGTCGCCCCTTCCAGGATATAGTAGCACTGAAAGTACCCAAAACAGAGATGGGGTGGTTTCCAGGACCTTTGAGCTCGCCCTCTGGTTGTTGTAACCTTGTGGGCACACCAGGGAATGAGCTGGGGACCATAGAAACCTCGGCACCCGAGTCCACTTTGAACGAAACACAGTGCCCGTTCACGAGCACGTCGATGAACTTGGCGTTCAGATGCTTTTCAGTAACATCACTGAGCTCGATAGAACTCGCAGAGGGCTTGCGTTGGTGCTTGTTGGCCATTCTTTTCTTCTTTTGACACACAACCTCAAAGTTCCCACATTTGCGACAGTAATTGCAAATTGCGCGACGAGCCGAGCAGTCGGAACGCGCATGTGAAGCGTGACCACAAAAACAGCAGGTATTCTTCTGCCTTGTTGCTGATGCTTCCTTTTGTCGACGAACGACCGCGGCGTCAACGTCCAGCGGAGGGGCGTTTTTTCCCGGAAACGCTGTCGGCGTTCCTTTTCGGCGTCTTCATCTTGACGAGCTTAACCCCCGTATTCAGCAACGCTTCCTTGACTTTAACTGGACTTGCCACCGCCTAAAGGCAGCCCGTTTGAAACGCGTTTGCGCTGCCTTGGCACCGCCTAAAGACAGCGCGTTCGAAACGCGTTTGCGCTGCATTGAAGGCTGTGGCAAGTCGAGTTCAAGTCAAGGAGCGTTTCTGAATACGGGGGTAAGTGAGCGCTTCTTGCAACGTTAACTTCGGGTTGCGGCAAAGTTGGTTCCGAGAGCTTCTGGTTTTGCAAACGAACAATAAAGCGGTCCGAACTAGTCTTTCTTGGACGCTACTTGAACTGTAGTGGCAGCGTTTAATCATTGTACGCAGAGCCGTGAAAAAGGCGTCGATGGATTCACCGGGCTCTTGAACGCGGCGATGGAAACGTGCACACTCATAAAGTTAGTTTGGCGGATGAACAAAGTGATCGCCGAAGGCCTTCTTTAAAACTGATAAGTCCTGAAGGGCGGCGTCTTCAAGTGGCGTGGACGCTAACACGACTCTTGCTTGAGGGCCCATGCAGTACAGCATGAAACGCACTTGCACCTGCTGATCTGCAGCATATAGTCCCGTGGCGTAGGAGTAGTCTTCAAACTGTAGAAGCCACGCTGGCCAGGATCCAGGATTTTCAAAGTCGAACGGTGGCGGTGGACGGAGCTGTGCATGTCCTGCTGAATACGGCGGAGCGGCTGCGTTGGACCCAGAAGGCGAGCTCACCGTGGGTGAAGACGTCCCAGCGTTGGTGTCGTTCATGGCTTGGCGAAGAGCTGACACTTTAGCGACCGACGCAGTTGAACGGTGCTGAATTCGAAGTGCGACGCTGCCTAGTCGGTATCAGGACCATCTGCATCCCACTTCTGACACCATGTAGTGAGAGAAAGTACACCCGACGACGGCAGCCAGTCGAATCCCCTGCGTAGCCTCTCGAGCTCCGGTTTATTCCATTCGTCAAGACCCACCAGGGCCAGCGCCATCTCTAAGACTTAACGGACACTACAATGGGGACAGGAAGAGGTGGTGCGTATGTACAGTAGCAAGCAAAGAAGCCTTTGGAAACTAAAAACCTGACGGACCTCGTGAAACAAATGAGGAAAGCAAAAGAAGTTAACCTGCAAGTTTTCTTCATCAAGACGCACAAGCCGGAGCGACCGTTTCGCACAATAGTTTCGGAAAGGAGAGGTTGGCAGCATGTGGTGTCCGGATTTTCGCAACGCATGCTTGAAACATTGAACGTCAATGACCCTCTCAAGGTAAAAAATTCACAGTCAATAACAGAAGAATTGTGCTCAGGAAGGTTTAATGGGTACTATGGCTTTAGTGTTGATGTTGTTTTGTTTTATTCGTTGCCGCATCCAGACATTCTAAAATGTGTCAAGAGTACATCAGAGAAGATAACGACAAGCTTCAATTCATTAAAAAGAGTGAAATTTCGGTCGGATCTTTCATTGAATTGCCCAGTTTCTATTTGAATTCAACCTTTATTACCTGGAATGGGAAAGTTCTTCAAAAACCGGCGTATGCATCGGGTCAAGAGTGGCCTCTATATTAAGCGATATTTTCCTCAGAAAAGTCGACACAGCACTTGAAGATAGACTGCCCAATATGGTTAAAGGCGTGTTTCGATTCGTCTATGACTATTTAATTTTTCTGCCAAAATCAGACGGACCGGATTGCATCACTGAAGTATTGAGCGCATTTCAGGAAGAAGGCAGACGACGATGCTTCACCGAAGAACTGCCCTCAGACAACCAGATTCGCTTTCTAAACTTACAGCTCGACTTTGAGGGGCATCATATGTGCTGGTTTTATAACCCAACGTCTACTAAACCTCTTTTGAATTTTAAGTCCAGGCATTCCAAGTTACCAAAGCGAGGCATTGCCGCATCGACGCTCAGTTCAGCACTCAAGGATTCCTGTGGAAATCGGGTTCAAGAGAGCTCTTCCATTCAGGTGCGAAGGTCATAGGACGCAGGATTTACTGTTTCCGTTGTTTCATCGGTGTGAGAAAAGTTGTTGCGGCAATTGAAGAAAGTAACCTGCGAAACCGTAGATAGACAAAAACTGAC
>JALIZH010024441.1:0-26927 GCA_030522465.1 Rhipicephalus appendiculatus
CAGTGAAAAACAGACTTAGTGAGACTTAATTCCTCTTCAGAAGCATCTGTTCTTTTGAAAATTAAGCCACGGCCACACCCTTTCTGTATTCTTCAGATACTTGCTGCAGAAAGAAATATAAGTCTGGACTTCGCTCATTGCTGATAAGTCTGCAGAATTCTTGCTGTATGTTCGTTATTCGTTATTTCTTTCGCATTTGTTCTCATTCACGGTGATGCTTGACCTTCTGAGTTTGAGGGGTAATCAGCAAAAGTGGTAATGAAGTTTACAATTGGCTGAAAATCTAAGAACACCTGATGCCTCGTTTCGCGTTTCTTGAAAAAGTAGCACCGAGAGCTGTATTAGATTAGCAGGAATGACTGAAAACTATCTTCTATGTGCGATAGTAGATATAGACCCAGATGCATCACACTTGATCTCGCTTGAAATCTAAATGCAAGGAGCACCCCAGGTTTCACGAGGCTGATTGTGCGCTACTAATAAAGCAATATCAAACTACACTCTAAAACTTTTCACGCGTAGTAAGCGTGAAACGCGCTCCTCGGCGTCGTAAAATACGTTTTGAGCACCATTTGCTCAAAATATGCGTGGTTTTCCTCCGCCCAAGCGTGACGCCGGTCGAGGAAACGTGCATTTGCTTTATTTTATGCGTGATGGGGGATTTTATGCGTGAGAACCGGAAAACTCACGCTGAGCAAAAGTCCGCGCCGCGGATCGCATTTCTCCTCGTCACGCGTATATATATCCTGATACAATCGCCAAGGCAGCCGTGCAACGTCGCCGTTACGCGCTTCTGATTGGCTGCTGCGACTTGTGCCTCCTTTCATTTATTTTTGTTTTCAACGCGAGCGCTTTGAAAGGTGGCGCTCGCTTCAGTATATACTTTTGGCGGGAAACGGGGTTAGAGCCGTTGGAGCCATTGACTCAGCAGGTACATTGTGCGTCGTCTCTGCCAGGTGTCTGCTTGGCCTTCGAGTGTATACTGTGCGGTGGGCTCGCTTTGTGTGGTTGAGAAAAGTGGTGAAGAAGGAACAGCTTCCTGAATAACTTGACTTTGATTGACCTGCGTGGTGTGCAGCGCGGTAGATGCGAGAACACCGAATGCGACTGCCCGGAATCCTCGCGCGACACGGCGCCACTCTCTGCCAACTGCGTACTATGGGCACTGGCCTGCCATTCACGGCCGCTTGGAATACCTGGGTAAGCAAATTAATTTGAAATGTCTTGGCTCATTATATATTTTGCATCTATTTTCCGAACAGTGACGTTCTTGGCGTATTCTGTAGAACTTCCTATTGATCTCCGAAGTTCATATTAATGTCAAGCCAAGTTCTCTGCGTACAATACTCACGGATTGAAACGCGACAACTTAGGGCTAAGTAATTCACGTACTTCCGTTTCTAACATCTCGATTTCCTGTCATAGCGGCGTATTTTGACTCGAATGCTTACATCAGATCCAGCATTATCTTTAGATGCCGGATTCTTAGCGACATGACATGGTTACCTTGAGTAATTGCTCCTGGAAGTCGTTGTAGTGAAGAAAGTGATGTCGCTTTTCAGTCCGAGAGTACTGTAGCTTCTGTTTCACTCGCGTCGTGTGATCGACGGGGAACGATGACAAGAAGGAAGTTAGGAGAGTTGGTCTCGTTGCCGTGGCTGTGAGCCGTTTCTCCTTCGCCGCCGGGTTTCCAACAGTCTCCGCGTCTGGCGCTCGAAAGCTTTGGCTAGTTTGGCTAGTCGGCGTCAAATCAGCCAAATTTCACGGCTACGTTGCGGTTCGCGGCGGTGGCCGTTTTCGGGCGAGGAGGCGCAACGCCAGCAAAGGGGCCGGCTGGCGCCTCGCGCGGTGGGTGAACAGCGCCTGCTTCCTTCGTGCTCCGCAAAGCGCCTCGAAAATGGCGAAAAATATATTGTATACTGTAAATTCACAAACTCGATGCGTACATTACGAAGCGTTAAAATTGTGCTACATCCTATAAAACACAATCGCGTTAAGGCCACAATAAAATTGTCTGTTTGTGCTGCACATCTCGACTGAAGTTCGCTTGTTGTATCTGCGTGCGCAACACATGAGTCTATAACTATTATATGGAAGCCGCTATTGCCAAGAGATCGTTCTGGGTACAGACGAGATATTTATGTCGCAATCTAACATTATATGGTAAGATACAATTGCGTCACCTTCAGGAACTTCAGGCTGCTGGGTGAAGTCTCAGTTTTGTGCAGTTATTATGTGTTTTACCGTGAGGAAGCATCAATACTTTACCGTACGGTGCAGTACGTTGAGCCAGTGCTTCTGCGGCGGTAATGTTAGCTGTCGTGGCAGCAAGGATGGAGCTCTGTTGCGGTCATGTCGTGATCTTAGAGCAAACATATACGGAATTACAGAAAGGATGTTTTTTCTTAGCGGCTCAAGCACAGCAAACGTATTAAAATAGTCAATTCGGACGTGCAACTTTCACTGTAAAAGCTCAAAATTGTCGCGAATACAAAAAAGGAAGTGCTTTGTATGGTACTCAGTTGTGTAGTTAATAGCTCATCTTTTGAATGCGGTTTCTGAAATTAGCAGCGAATGCTTTATTGGTACAGCGAAATGCCGGCACTGTGATCCCCGTTTGACGGTTCTTTTTATTTTTACCGCGCTGAGTGCCTGTTCTGTCGATATGTGCATCTAAATACCACAAATTTTTTAATTGAGATTCTCTGGGCGACCGTCCTTGCGATAGGAACCACGTTTTTGTTTTTCTGGAATGTCATTATCTTTTATTTAATACAATTTTTTTTTTAAATTTATGCTGAAATAGATCGCCGGTATACACCTTATACTTGACTGTACGACTTCAAAACTCGTTTTTACTGTTCTTGCTGGCCCCCCAATGCCCGTATAACTAAAACAACAAAAAGCCACGAAGTTTTCTGATTGTGCGCTGTATTCTGTGTTCGTGAAGTTTAATTCCACGTCTTCTCTTTCAGCTTGCCTTCGAAAGTAAATTGAGATTTTCAAGCACGGTCGAGGAGAATGTCAGATGCCTAAGGAAAATTCTACCTGCAGTGGCAACACTGGCATCCTTAGCGGACCCATCGTACAGAGAGGTCAACGTGTACTTGCGGTCAAGGCTCGCGAAAATGGCCCTAATTTCAGAGGTGAGTGAAATATTTTGTAAGAGCCAAGTTTCAGAGACAATTCAAAACATCTTTATTCTTCTAACACTACTCAGTTTTGAGCCGGGTATGAGGAGATTCGATGCCGCAATCGGAATGTGAGCTTTGCCGACAAAATCATTTTCATGAATTTGTAGTTCTGTATGAAGTGAAATTTTACAGCTGTCCATTCCATCAGGTACCAATTTAATTTCTCTTTTTTTATCTTTGCGAGGTTTCATCCGAAGACATTGTTGGCCGTGCATTGTGTGGGGTGACGGGAACGAGCTGGCAGGCGGCAAAGAGCCCAGCGAAGTCCTGAAGCTGGAACCAGACACGTCGCTGGAAAAAAAGCATTGGTGCTTTGTTTGCGTGTTTACTACGTAAAGGACCTTGCGTATCCGGCTGCTTTTGGCAGTTGCTTGGCTTCCTTCAAGCAGTCGTGAACTGTGCGGTACCGAAGAAATTCCATGGGCGGAAAAAATGGTGAAGGATTTGTTTACTAAACTACACTTCGTTTCAGTTAAGTACAGAGCACAGTTCGCGTGCCGCTCAAAGCGACATCAAAAGTTCATCTTGTGCCTATTTTATAGTTCCTGTGTGTGTTATTTTCTTGGATTGCTCTTCTATAGAGAGACGCGTTCTTGTAAGTAAGTGAAAATAAAAGTTTCACTCAAGTTTAAGATTCTTGTAAATGTTTCGTTCTATTTAACTCTTTATCTTTGATTTAAACTCTCAAGCCTCGGAGCACTCCGCACTAAATCCCTCCCTTAATTTTCTTAATGACCATGTGTATAAACAATCGCGCCGAAAGAATGCAGATCAGCGGCTTAATTGTAGGATTCGCCAGATGCACTTGTGCAAGATGCTTTATGAAAGTTTGTCCTGCACTGGCTTCCATGGCGTTTGGATTTGTGACTAGCGAAGTTTCAGGAACAATCCATAACGCTTTCATTCTGCCAACTCGACTCAGTTTTGAACGGTCCACAACGAAGATCTAACGCCCCAATCGCAATGTAAGGCTTTTCGATCAGTGACTGGAGGCCTTCCTAATGCTTAGTTAAGGTGTAAGAGAGGATTTTTATTTACTTGATGCGGGATTCTCTTGTTCTATTAGATGTGTTTCTGACCGTCAGAAAGTGTTTAAAAATGAAGCTGAAAGAAGATAATCTTTGGAGTGCTTTATCTGTTATTGGTTGGCGGCTGCTTGGAGGGTAAATGTACTGGTTGCCCAGGATAAAATAGCTAATTTCAAAAATCAAGTTTCAGTTATCATCCCTCACATGTGTTGACTATAGAACATTCCACTGCGATAGCACAACATGAGCTTGCTAGCTGCACCGTAAATACAGAGCGCACTGCCGATCTTGAGCTGTGTGCAGACACCCAACATGTGCCGTCGGGTACAACATGGAAAGGGTAGCCAGTGAATTAATGAAAGATTGTCTCTTATTTCTTGCTTACTGCTTGTACTATAAACCGTATTCCGTAATTATATTCCGGCTAGCAAGCTCACTTCAAGCTGTCGCAGTGTAGCATTCTATAGTTTGGACATGTGCAAGATGAAAGTGAGAGTTGATTTTCGCAATTAGCTAATTAATGCCAAGCATCAGTATATATACCGTCCAAGCCGGCGCCAAGCCCATACAGCACAATAAATATCTTCTTCCAGCTTTCATTTTAGATGATTTCTAACGGCCGGAAAGACATCTGAAGGAGCAGGAGAATGCCGCATTAAGTAAGTAAAACTCCTCTCTTACACCTTTTCTAAGCGTGAGAAAGGTCGCCAGTCACGGCTAGCAAGCGTGGTTTGCTTAGCGTGAAAGTGCACCACGCTTAGAACAAGCGTGCAAAAAATCGGCTCCACTCACGCTTGGAAAGCGTTATTCAACCAGCGAATCGCGCTTAGGAAGCGTGATTTTTCAGCGTGACAGCACATCACGCTTAGACCAAGCGTGCAAAAAATCCCCCCCCACTCACGCTTGCTACGCGTGAAAAGTTTTAGAGTGACTACCATTTACGCACTCTGTATAGGGAAGGAATCTGTTTCGGCAAAATATTGGGAGCATGGAAGGCCAACAAGACAGCTAAAGAGAACGTGACAGAGACAAAAATACGCGAAAATTACAATATAACGATGCGCTTTTTGCGCGAACCATTTCAATGTTGAAATTCCACCACCGGAAAGTTGCTTACCAAACTTTCGTTACGTTAGAACGAAGCTGCGCATAAGTAGGTCATTCGAAACTGCGCGAGAAGTTGCCCTCTCAGCAGAAAACTATCATCATTATCATGAACATCCTTTACTTTCAAACTTTGAAGAAAGTCACAGTGGTTATCCAGACTGAGCTCAGTGGGCATCGGGTGAACTGGCTGAATTCGTTGGCGTGAGTGTGATCCTATGAGCAATAAAGGATATGAACATTTCGAGTTACCTAATCAACATACCTATGCAACATAAAACCCCAAGAAATTGTGGGCCACCGGAATTGTGGAAACCACACTACTCACCACTGGTCCGCTAAAGATGAAAAGAAAAATTATAAAAAAAATAAATAAATAAATAAATAAATAAATAAATAAATAAATAAGCTGCGATCTGCGCTTCTTGCCCCCCGCAAATCAAGGTGGAAGTACTGTAATCTTGTCCCTACCGAGATTTTTGGCCGAAAAGGATACAAATATACCGTTTTTGTATTTGCGTATTTGATCCTACGTGCCTCGAAGCAACAAAAAAAAAAATTGTTCGTAGCCGCACTATTCGCAGGATACACGCAAACTATTTTTTTTTTAATCTGCAGAGTGTTGGCTTCACTCCACTGAACCACGGAAAGTGCCCTAATCTCTCCAGTCTCCGGTGCAGAAAATGTCTCTCTGAAATTAAAAAAAATAATAATAAAGCACAGGGAAGTGAGTCCGTGAAAACACACCTAGAATGCGCAGGTGGGGGGCTTGCTAACATGATTTTTAGTAACATCTAAGGGCAACCACTGCCGATACGTCGAGACGCGGTCATCGTCCAAATTCAGTTAATTAGACCAGGGGTTGGAAACCTGCGGCCCGTATGACACCATTATACGGCCCCTGACACGGCGTCAAAATCCCCCCACCCCCCCACCTCCAACTTGCCGATGAACACCTCCATGAATGTTTGCGTCTGTCGATGAGCAACCTTCATGTGGGAATTCGCGAGTTGGCCAAGAATGTTCAGCCCCAAAAGGCGCATTGATAGGTTTTTTTTTTTGGTTTTTTGTTCAATGTAACCTATGTGTACACCATAAATTACGTTCCGATGACCTGTGGACTGAAAATAAACATGATTTCTATTCCAGTTTTCTGCATCATTATTGTCAATTCTGTGATTTTTTTTCTCTTTTCCTGCAAAGCCCCCCCCTCTCCACCCCCCCCCCCCCCCCCCGCCTATTCGCTGTGCGGGCCCTGCCGCGGAGCCACCATACAGCTCGACTCACAACCTCAAAATGTTGCCGACTCTTGATTAAGACAAACTATGCTGCTAAGTGTGGTCGCTGCCCCACTCGCAGGAGCACTTAAATTCTTAATTTCACGACACTTTGCGAAACAAGCGCAAATTTTCGTTCTGAACGAAGCTGTTTCGGCACGCGTTCACGACTCGCGCGTAGAGGTGGACGCCATTTTATATTTCCAGTTTCAGGAATCAAGTTCTTTCTCGACCACAATTCATGCTTTGGGCGCTTTTAAAATTTTTTTCACCGCGCTATCTGTAGAAGCCAAAGAAAACAACACAAAATGAATCAAGATAGCTACACTGCAGCGCAACCAATGCTTGTTTCATGGTGGACCAAGCCGTCTTCGGTATGAAAAGGATTAAGCATGCATGGTGTGCATAAATAGCCGGCGTCACCGTAGTGTTGGAATGAGGCTCCAGCCGACGCTGTCACACGGCGGGTGTGTTCGATATACCAGGCATGACTGGCAGATGATAAGCGTTATGGTGTCGCCAGATTCGCCTCGCGGCAGCCAAGTCAAGTAGGAGTTTTATATCGAGGGAGAAACCAAAATGTGATAGCCAATCTTCTGTTTCATTGCTTGGGAAAGAAGTTTTGCTCCTCTCATCATTACTTTAAGGGTAGGTACTCACTAGCGGCAAAAACGCGAGCGACACGCCGCGTGCGGCAAGCGTGCTCGCGGCAGGCGCGTGCGTTCGTGTTTCCATTCACGTTTTACGCTACAAGGCAGGGATACCTGGAGTCTCGAGTTGTATAAGACTTCAGGAATTGCTGCCGCGCCGCGTAAAACGCGAATGGGAACGGGAACGCACGCGCCTGCCGCGAGCGCGCTTGCCGCACGCGGCGTGTCGCGCGCGCTTTTGCCGCTAGTGAGTACGTACCCTAAGGCATATGACCATGTGCTGTTCTACGTGCGCCGTTGACGAGTTAATTTTATCAGTTCGCGCAGATCGAAGGTTTGTCAATTCAATGTTTTCGAAAAATCAACCAGTTGTTATATTGCGCTCGTCTTTGCGTTGATTCTCCTTGTCCCTGTGCTTTTGCGCAAAATCGTTAAGAGCAGAACAACAAAAAATACGAAAAGCTAAATGAATTTCCCCATATGCTGACAACAGAAATATTTTTTCACGCACGCACTGTTTTCCAGTGCGCTGCCTGGCTCGTGAAAAATTTATCTTGGCTTGTTGTCACTTTATTATTTTTTTTTGCCCCATGATTATCAAGCCACCATAGCTTGCATTGCAGCGTTACTCACTCTGTGTTTCTTGCTGAGATTCCCAATAAATGAGGCGCGCTGAGCCAGCGCTAAGGTAAAGCAACTGATATGTCTTAACGCCCATTTCGAAGTTCCTATCGGGAGTTTCTTGACATTTCCACAAACATGGTGACCGATGGCGCTTATCTAGCCTCTGGTACACTTAGCGGGGACTTGCAGTTCTTTCTTGAGTGTTTCCCAGACCATTAAGGAGCCGCGCTGACCTACGTAAAACTTTCGCTTATCTGTGGGCAGGGCTTCTATTTGATATCTTCGAGATTAATCTATGTTCTTCCCAGTATCACATTGACTGCTATTGTTGCAGTGAAAAAATTTAGGGGAATCTGTGCCGGCACACTGCATTGCTTTTACAGCGAAAGCTGTTATGAGATCACAAGGGCCGTTTTTTGCGCCGTAGCTGTCCGCCGCCGCCGCCGCCGGTGGCCGCAACCACTATCGCGCTAAATAAGAAAAACAAAATAAAAAACACCTAGGAAAGCATGATATTCGAAGCCGGGCCCTCTGCGTGGCAGCCCAGCATTCTACCACTGAGCTACGCCAGTGCTTGAAACTGCGTTGCAAACTTACCCCATGCAGGCTTGATGTCGGGTAAGGAATCGCATTAACGTGTGTAATAAAGTAACAAGCAGGCGTAACACAATGCGAATCGCGTAACGATAGGGTCGTTCAATGCTCCAACCCATTACAAAAGCCTCAGGTAAAATTCTTCATCGTCGTCAGCCACAGCATCAACAAAGTGCACATATTGCGTTACAAGTGTGTAGCGGGTAGCGCGCTTTCCGAAAAATGACGAATAATGGCATAGTGGACGCTTCCCCACTACACAAAAATTTTGATGATTTATGGCGCAGTGGGTATCATGCAAGTGTGCTTTAGTAGTTGCCCCAAGACTGTTTAAAAAAACTCTGGAAAGGCCGGTCTTCCGGCTTTGGCTGACTGTGCTGCGCGTTGCGCGCAGGCCTGGCGTTTTTTTTTTCTTTTTTTTTCTTTTTTTTTTTTTTTTTACAGATTCGGAATATCATGTTCAATATATAGCCTCAGCTTTTAGCTAGAGATCTCTTTTTCTAAAAATAAAAACAAATAGAATACAACTAAATAAATTAGGCATCCTATTTAAACCACGACTGCCATAAAAGAGGACCGTATTCTTGATGTCAACGAGGACAGAGGAAATTGTATAAAGTACACTCTAAAAACTGCGCAGGGTATCGCAGGAGTAAAAAGGCCGATTTACTCTTCAGAGTGTTCTACTCTCGCAAAGCATCGGATGGAGTGAAAGCCTTGTTCACTCTCTGTGAAATGAGAGAGTGAAACTGCTTTATACTCTACCTCGCTCTGAGGGAGTGGAATGCCCATATACTCTTCAGGCAGGAGAGAGTAAAACGCGATTATACTCCTGCCTCTGATCTGTATATCGAAGCGCCGGCACATCACGAGTGAAGACCACTTCTTAATAACCACACATATATGCAGTAAAGAGTATAATATTTGTTTGTTGTGACGTTGGAGACGACTAATAAAAAGAACAGCGTTTCCAGCGCCTCCCACCGAATTTCAGCACAACTGAAGGCACTTGGAACTCTTAATATTCGCGTTTCTAGCTTGGGATTTGTGTAGTTAAATAAGCGAATATGACCTCATTGAATTCCTCACGATCGAAACTAAATTCAAGCGGTTATTTCATTACTCGTATATCAATAGGCATTCATGTTTTTCGCTACGAACGTCACACACGGAGCCTGCTGTCATAAGCCTAATGTATACGGTACTGCTACCGTGAAGTATTATGGCTGTAGTCGCGTAACGGGAACAAGAATGACCGAAAATGTGTCCAAGGCGGTGAAGAAAACCGAATTGTTCAGTGTGCAGTTGAGAAGTGCGATGTTTCCTACACAGAAATGACTAACCGCTTAGCGAGTCAGTGCGAATGCCGTGCATATCTTCAGTAACGCTATTCTTTTTTTTACTGCAAAACGTGTCAGATTGACGCTCCGATCTCGCGAAGCACAAAACAAACACATTAACTACAGTCCGTTTGGTTGTCTCACGCGCGGATACACTCATATCTGTGCTTCTTAACAAGGAAATGAAAAGACAGATCACGGACATTACTTACGACATGAAGAAATAAACGCTCTCACTCCATCTTTCAGCGTGGTGTAGTCGGTAACGTGTCCGCTTCGCAATCAGATGAGCGTCTAATGGTCGTGGGCTCGAGTCTCACTCGGTCAGGTATTTTTTTTACGTTTCTTTTTTTTTTCTTTTTTGTCGTAGTGCTCGTTATTAGCCATCATTACGGTCTGCACCTGATGAAAAATTCTTAAAAGTAATTCTAAAGCCCAATTTTGGCCCGAGAAATGCTATTTTTTTTTTCCGTGCGGTGTACTACTACTCCCTTGGGTGGGGTCCTGCTACTCTGCTTCGGCCAGAGTTATGTTACTCTGTTGGGGTGGAGTACTTTGACCCTGTATGGGGGGGCATTTCTATACTCTGCCTCAAAAAGAGGTGATTTACTCTGGAAAAGAGAGTTAAATATGGGACAAGAAAATACTGTCCCAAAGAGAGTGCCCGGCACTCTCCTAGTTCTTAGAGTGTAGAGATTGTAAAAACTAAACTATTCAAATAATGCCAAACACCAAAGCCCGGTATCTTACAACTGATCTAAAAAAAATGGAAGCTTACTTTGCGTCCATGCTCGTAGACAGTTTGGCATATTATTATTATAATTATAATAATAATAATTATAATAATAATAATAATAATAATAATAATTATTATTATTATTATTATTATTATTATTATTATTATTATTATTATTATTATTATTATTATTATTATTATTAATAGAGTTTCTCAATAGTAATCGAAGCCAGCTCTCGTGAATCAGGCAGTTGCAAGAGTCACAAGCGCAAAGTCTCGAAATATTGTGTAAGCTTTACCATGAAATGTCAACATACATAGTGAAGGTCATCATTTTCGTCTACCCCGCCTTTCACTACCATATGTCTAAAATTGTTTGTTAAAGTTGAATTGAATTCGAGTTCATATTGACACCTTTCACATGGCGCCGACGAAACTGCGGCTGCCATTCATGAAATGGCTTCCTATTCCACAAGCATCTTTTCAAGACTCGTAGGGCAGTACACTGGGAAGCCTCAGTAATGTTAAAATAATCTCAATCATTTTATAAAGTTTGGCATCGAGCTCGACGTCTACGTAAACATATGGCCTGTGTTTGTTCAACTGTTTTTTCGCGCAGAACATGACAAACTTTTCAAAACGGGCAAATGCTCTTGTACCGAGAAAAAAATTAGCACCGCTTGCCCTAAGTCGCACAAGGCTGGCATACAGCAGATCTAGTGGGCCCCGAGGTCGTCCTGACTAGGCTAGGCTTTTGTCCTCTCAACTGTCTCTTTCCCAAGCCTTGCTATAATATAATCTAGAAAGCGATGCACACGGGGCCCGATTACGCTATCGCGTTCCACTTTTGAAGGTGAAGCTCAGTCGTCCTAGAAGCTTTTCATAGTTTTTTTTTGTTTATTCATGTTTAGTCATCAGTATTCTTCCTTAGGCGGTGGTATTTGCATGCATTGCGTACTAGTTATAGTAAAAGCAGTTTCATCACACCTAGTTTGCCAAAATAGCGTTAACTTACCTAGAGAGCATACATCTGAAATGAGACCACTGAGCCGTCCTACAACCGCGCTCCACAGGTGACAATAGCGTGTGAAAAAAATGTGTGCTCCACGGAACAGGTACGTTGACGGATGGAACCGGAGCTCGAGGTGATGCTGTAAAGTTGTGCACAAATATACGACTGTCCAAACTTGCGGTTCTTCCAGGCAGTTCCAACAGTCGAAGTGGTTCGCATGCTCCGATGAAGATCTGGTGCCCGGGACACACAGGAGTGGTTCAAGGATGACAGGACTAAGTGCGCCGTGAACCGCTTAAACGCACGCCTCTCCAACACCCGGCGGTACACCGAGAGTCATGGTAAGGAACAGCGGCTGGGAAGGCGAACAAAAACTCAACAGTACAGGCGAGGGACCGGCGGGAAATAGAGACAAGCACCTAAACACTCGTAGATATACTTCACAATGTTTAACCCAAATAACACCGCCACAATTATATGTGGTGTGACCCGAACGCGCCACTCGAACGCACATACTTGCATTCGTCGTCTGGCAGACGCCGTCTCGCCGCCACTCACGGACAGACACATCAAGTGGTTGTGGGGCGCGCGACTCTTTCTGCTGGGCTTGGGAAGCTAACTGACGACCGTTGAATACGCTCGACGAGCCGCAGTAGCCAATGAGGCCCGTGAAGAGGGTTCATTAGGCAGGTATTAACAGCAAATAGAATATAACAAAAAGATGCAGGATAAGTAGATGAGATGATGAGCAAACTGATGAACGCACAGCCACCATGCATTCCTGCTTGTTCCATAAAACATAGGAAAGGTTTTGTCTCCTGCAAAGCAAGGGTCGTTTATTATATTTGACTGACGTGTAGCAAGTATTACGCCGATCAAACCGGCAGATGCCCTAATTACGTGTTGCGTAAGCACCACAACAGTGCCTTCAACACAGTGCAGGGTCATATCAACATTTGTTGCCGCGACAAACAGTTTCAGCGAATGCAGCGGGATGGCGAAACACAGAGTTAACACACGCAATTATTAAAGTGCAATTTATACATAATCTGGGTGACATCCGTGTTTGTACACACTGTAATGCACTATTGAATCAAGAATTTGGTTACGTTGCTGGACACTACGGCCAATGTGATTGTATGTTTTATACGTGCCTCATGATGTGCCAACCATGTGCCCAGATATTTTTCGTTTTTTTTTGTTTTATTTATTTATATGTTTCGTTCGCTTTCCCGTCATCATGTGTATACGCACTTCTTCACTAGTCGGAAGTCAGCGAAGAACTCGAAGACTAGTCAAAAGTCAGCGATCTTTCCTTCTACGCATCCTGTCCTTTCATTTTTCCTTATCGTGCATGCGCTGCTAATGCCTTCTAAATTTATACGGATCCTTACCAACTCGCCCAAGCTGGAGTTCTCACAACCTGGAAAAGAGGTTCTATCCACAGCAACCAAGAGGCCTTATTGTACGGAAGTTGTTGCGCTCCCTCAGCATTTACAAACAAGGCAGCACTAACGAATAATACCTTGAAACAGCGTAGCGACGACATGGAAGACTGTACGTGCTGCGCTGAAGTACCGAAACGTGCATAAGAAACGAACTACGGAAGAGTCGACTAAAGGGAGAAAATACTTGACAACGACGTAGAAGAATAGTATTTACACGATAGTAAATGGCTGTAAGTTACGTTGCGCCCAACGAGGAAAATTCACTACTCGGTTGTTCCTTGTGCAACAAGAAAGGAAAAAGCTGTGTCGCAGAAACTCCCGAATATAAAGCTTTTATTGTCTTAAATGTCACTTTCGCCTGATGCGAATGCTTTGAAAGCACGAAATGGGTCATATACGTGCTTTTCGTAAATTTATGTCCGGATTTAGTGCTTCCACGTGCTCTTAGTTCTCTGGGAGCACTTGGCGCTCATCTCAACGCAGTGGCAGAGACCAGTTTGAGTTGTATGGAGCGAAGTTTTATGGCAAACGAAAGTTCTTATTCTTCTGCAATAAACAATTCTATAAGGAAAAAATCTAGACAGGCCTTTTGAAGAGGGCCGTTAGTGCGTAGAGAGGCACTCATTTTGTTTCATAAATGTACGTCGCTATACTGTTTTCTGTTGCTAAGGTAGCTATGCTAGAGCATATCATGCATCCTCATTTTTTTGAAAAGCCGACATGCATTCACAATAGCATATTTACTTCGCTTCTACCTTATGAAATATTTTTTTTTTCGTTGACACATAGCGTGTTCTTGTGTGTCGTGCTCTTGCATCAGGGGATCCTGTAGAATGTCCGTTTTTAACGGCCATTCGGGCTTTCCTACACGCAGGCTCTAACTTCTGTACGTTTCAGCGCGCCCGCCTTCGTCCACCATACTCCTCGCATTCGCTTTGCCCGCGTCCTGGCATACGGAAGAGTCGTATTTCTGTGAACACTTCTTAATTAGAATAAACTTCTTCATAAATATTCGCACGTTCATTGAAAGCGCGCTTGCGTTATATGTTTTATTTTACACTGCGACCCAGACCTGATTATCATCAAAGCACCGGCACGGGATTTAATTATGAGATCAGTCTTTTCAAATGAAGCTCTGCAAATTCAGCTCATGATGAAAGACAAATATCATAGGGGTTGTTAGAATCAGAATACCGGTGATACGCATACCTTTTTTTTTTTCGAGGAAACGCCTGGTAACCGTTTAAGATCCTGGGAGCAATGTATTTATTTACGCAGGTCTACATTTTCAAAATAAACCAGGAATTTGAAATAATGCATGAATTTTGGAAACTTAAGCTCTCTGTAAGGCATAAATTCTCAATACAAGGGAAACCATTGTCTTCTCTTTAGCTACGCTATGACTCAGCGGTGACATTGGTGAAGCTTTCACACATTGTGTCAAAAGTACAAGCTATTAGGAATGCTAAACAAAGTGAAATGTTCGTGTCATGGTAAACATAGTCTATATTGATTTATGAACCTTATGTGCTATGCTAAAGCCAATCGAGACTGCCCTTGTGAAATAGGAACTCATTATGGCTCAGGCGATGAACACAGACACCTAACACTTTTAATGACCTGCGTAAGATGCTAGATATATCCAGGAAACCAGACCTGCTTCATTTAGCTTCCTGCCTGTAATTAGCACGTTATCCGGGGCATAAGTAGCAGCGTATACAATGTGTGAAGTTCAAAGCATGTAAGACTTCCTAATAATTTCCACTTAGCGAACATCTGTAGTGCATAAGCAGTGATGACGATGATGATTTGGATACCGATTGTTATGATGATAATTGCTGCCTTTTTAGTGGAAATGGGGAGGCAAAAAGGAGCCATTTAAAGCGCTTGTAAAACACTGAAGCAATTCGCGCTATGTAGTTGAATTTATCGGCATTTCACTCCCTCCTTCTGCATGCTTAGTACATAGCTATGACACGCTTCTATTGCCTTTAAAGACGCCTAAAAATTGGCCAGCTCTGCAGGTGGCAATGCCTACATTATTTACACCACCTAACTCTTTCTATCTATGCGTTTGCAATAACAATATTTATTGGGGTTCTTGTGTCCCGAAACCAGGATATGACTATGAGAGACGCCGTTGTAGGGGGCTGCGGAAATTTCGGCCATGTGGTGTTCTTTAACGTGCACTGACATCGCGCAGTACACGGGCCTCTAACATTTCGCCTCCATCGAAATGCGATCACCGCGGCCGGGATCGAACGCGCGACCATCGCGTCAGCAGCCGAGCAGCGGTATCCCTAGGGTTGCCAGCTGACCTCCTCTAAGCCAGCACAACCAGTCTTCGTACTGGTCCCCTCTTTTTGGGTGTAATAAAGATACCACAATCACCACCGTAACAGCTACATCACCGCGAGGGACGCGCACGCGCAATTAATGACCTGTTCAAGAAGTGCTCGCGCATGCGCTTTTCTCGACTGGCTGCGCTAATGGAGTAAGTGCACGAACTTTCCATCGTAAAATCCTTCTCTCTTCAAGCAATTTACTTCCTCTCTTGTTAGTGATTTGCCCATATTCCTACCCCAGGGAAGAAACAACTTGGCCGGAAGATTTGCTAGGAACATGTTTTTTGAAACCATGCCTGCCAGCTCTAAGTGTTGGTGAGGAGGTGAAGGCTTTACTCAAAGGCGCTGACGTTCGCTGTCCAAGCAAGAGATAGCAAAAGGCAACTCGCGAATACCAAGAAAACGTCGCAGAACGCTGCAAAGTAGATTGGTGCCCGACGAGTTTTCAAGCTGATTCTCACAGTCCTCCAAAGCATTTACTGATGCCTGTCGGCTCACGTAGGCAATCCGCGTTACCGTGCTTCATGTGTAGAACGTTATCCTAGCAGAATCCTGGTTTGAGCTAGTTGGTACTGGTTCATAACTGGGGGTACTTTTGGCGCAAATCAAACGAGGACACAAACACACAAGAGAACAGGACGGGCGCCCGTCCTGTTCTCTTGTGTGTTTGTGTCCTCGTTTGATTTGCGCCAAAAGTACCCCCCAGTTATGAACGTTATCCTGTGTGAACCACAGCTCGGCTTTCGTCTCTGCTTAAAAATGATGAGTGCAAAAAAAGGACAGTGCCTCTTGTTTAGCGTTGAAATATTGACGTCTACACAGGTGTTTCACAAGCTCATAACTTTCTACGCGCTTCTAAAGTTTGGTTAACCTCCCTGCCTTCTCTCTTGTTTTCTTCCTTCCGTCCTAAATTGCATTTTAGTAGCACTACCTCCAACTTGTAATTGAATTTTAGTTTATTTCTTGCACGTATCCCTCTGTTTTCATTTGTGTCCATTTACGTCACTGCACCCTGCAGGCCAACCAACCAGAACTAGCTCCGATGAAATTTTCCGCCTTGTGATACGCTATTTTTTCTCTGTGTCTCTGTGAAGTGAAGTCCCATAAAATGATTCCTTCGCCAAGGAAGTCGCTGTAGCCAACGGTTCCATAATTGAAGCTGTCTTAGTGAATGGCTAAAGAGTTACTTACAGCTCTGAAAGCCTTACGTTTTAAAGCTTGCTGGCTTAAGATATACTCGTCGTACGGCAGACATCGGTAATTGATAACTGCACTGAGAGGCCATTAGAAACGTGAAAATGTTGGCAACAATAACTATGCTTACTAAAACATTTACACGAAGGGGTTTTTGTTATTACACAACAAAAGACGCTTTCATGTGTCATAAGAATGGTGCTTGCATCGCGCAAAAGAAAGAACACGAGGAAAAAAAAAACATGCACGCAAAAGTGAAGTATGACCCTTCAAAGGAATTTCAGTATTCTGTTCGACCGGTGTGGTCGGCTGCGCATCATAGCTTCAAGCAGGCAATACAACCATTATGCTATGTATAGTACAGTAAACTGGGCAAGTTGGTATTGATTCATTGTGTTTACATACGACAGGACAGCGCTGTGTTCTGTCGTATGTGTGCCTTAGTAAGTTTTCTCGTTCTTTTCGAGCTGTAAACATAATGCATTATGCTATGCTTCGTCAGTCATGTGCGTCGTACTTCATATGGTATGTTTCAGCGACTGTGATGCAGCTTTATTTTGACTGTAAAGCGTGCTTTGCCTGTCATGCTACTCTGTAAGCAGAAGAAGCCAACCTAACAAGAATTGATGTGATGGTTCACTGAAAAAAAAATGACAGCACACTAGCTCAGTTGTACAAAAATTAGAGGAACTGCTTAATATTCACTTGATTAACGTGACAAAACGTGGTAATTAATATACTAAAGGCTGTATAAACTCATTTTACCGTCACCAAACTTAACCACTGCGTGAATTGCGATATTTCTAGCTGGTATGTAACAATCCGTTAGTTGTTTGCGCTGCAATATAGCTCTCACTTCAATGCCTCTATTCGGCCGAGTCACACGCTGAAGGAAGGTAGCGTGTGACTCGACTGAAGAAATGTTCAGGGAAGCAAAGGTGGATACTGCGCTCACAGCGTGAAAGTTTCTAAGACAGAATTTTGGAAAAATAAACGTAAAAAACTTGAAAGTCGGCTTAATGATTTTAAGTTCTTCAGGCTTGTCATCATGAAGCATAGCACTGGCGTTCGTCTTTCTGATCCCATTCTTGCGTTTTTTTTGTCCCATCTGATTGCAAGAAGCTCTCCACTAGATTTTTTTTTGTATTTGTCGTCCATTGGCAACTAAGATGCAGAATTTTGATAACTGTTTCTTCAGTAGTTACGTTGACACACCTGTGGCATTCAATAATATTTACAGCCTCTCTGAGCATAGCACGACGAGAAGTGCTGATTTGAAGGGTTCAGTCAACCACCTTTGACGCGAAATGTCAGACCCCATCTCCAGAAAAAGGAATTTTAATATGCTTCAGTGATCTGACAGAATCA
This sequence comes from Rhipicephalus appendiculatus, assembly GCA_030522465.1. NCBI lineage: Eukaryota > Metazoa > Arthropoda > Arachnida > Ixodida > Ixodidae > Rhipicephalus > Rhipicephalus appendiculatus. The sequence goes on from JALIZH010024441.1 coordinate 17,915, forward strand.
TTTATTTTTTAGCCACAAGTAGCGCTACCTCTCATCATGCAGATCATTTTATGGACTAGCTTGTACGCTCAGTCCTCATTAAGATGACTGAAAGTTAAATGTTTGCTAGCATGCCGATAAAATACTCATATGGTACAGATGTAACAAAAGCCATTTGTGATGATGTGGATTGTGTGGCCGCGACGAAGGCGAAGATGGAACGGCAGTCGAGAAGGACGCTGGTGGCCTCGCGAAAATGGGCAAAAGCAAGTTGCGGTCGCGCGGCACGACACAGACGCTGGTAGGCAGTGCTGCGAGACTGACGAATGCCTGTAGTGCCAAGGACGACAACAAGGTACCACAAACGAGGTAGTAATGTTCAGAGGAGGACAGAGGCGGCAGCCAGAAAAACGACAGAGTTACAAGTACGGCAGGAAGTGTTTTAGGAGAAACGCTCAGCACCTGAAGCACTTTAGTCACCCCAAGGTCCCATACTACGAAGCTGCCTCAGGTGACGAAAATGAAAACAGAGACGGGGAAGAGTGTAAGGAGCGCGCTGATGGCAGAGACTTCGCAAACAGTAGCGATCATGTCAACCATCGCGTAAACGACCCACCGGCGCCTCCAAAAATAAAGAAGAGTACCAAGCCTCCACAGAACGATAGGGATAATGAAGACAACGGCAAGTGGGATCAAGATGACAAGCGAGAGTGCCGTTACGGAAAGACGTGTTTCAATATGAATGCTCAGCACTTGATGAGCTTCAGGCATCTACCCACCACCAGTAAAAAGAAAGAAGAAAATCATACTGTACCGTGGAGGCGGAAACCAGAACAAGCCTTCATCATCTACAGGTCCAATACTTCAAGCTCCGGACCTCGAGAAGCATTTCGAGCTCCGCACGTATCCTTCTAATACAAGCCTATAGGCGCAGTGCTTCTGCAGGCCAGCAGTGACGATATCATACACCCGGTTGCTTATGCGAGTCGCAATCTGCTAGCCTAGAGAGACACACTCCGGTATTTGCAGTCAGCCAAACACGTCAACTGAGTGTTGCGATACATCTTGTTAGTGCAAGAGTACTGCTTTAGCGCTGATTGCATAAAAGGCTCAGATAACGTAGAAGCCGACTGCTTAAGCCGCATATCACTGCTTTAATGTTTCATGTGAAACAATTCTGTTTTCATTTCATTTTTACTTAGATTTGAACGGTTCGTCTTTTTTTATCATACTAAACATCTTTTCTGTGTTTTTTGTACACTACGTGCTGTGAGGAGGAAGAACATTTGCACTAAGGTGAACTTAGTTCAACCATACAAACGCGCCTGCAACCATGCCTTCTCTCCGTCTCGCCTAGAATTGAATAGTTGCACGCAACTATCTTAAGTGGGGGGTGGTGTGATGATGTGGATTGTGTGGCCGCGACGAAGGCGAAGATGGAACGGCAGTTCGTCGAAGAGCGCTGACGGGAAGAAGAGAAAAAAGAAGAGGTGGGCAGCTCGAGCGGGTGGTGCGTGACACGAGTTAGAACGGCAGCTCGCTGATCGACGGTTCAGGGCAAGGCGATCACCAACCAGGCGTCCTGCAGCCTTGCGGACCTGGCGAACCTGAGGGTCCGCTCGGAGCTGCTGCTCTCGTCCAGGCGTCCTGCAGATGTGCGGACCTGGCGACCTCGATGCCCGCACTGCTCCTGGTGACCGGCAGCTACCGACGTTCCTGGCCTGATGTCCTCGGAGCTAAGGGAGTTCATGGCGTCGTACCGGAAGGGCGACCGACAGCGGACCAACTAAGGTGGCCACAGCTCGGGCCAGCGACTGGCCGTTGACTCCAGTGGCTCCAGTGGCTCCAGTGGTCTTGCCGGCCTGCTGTCCTACGACCCCGTCATGGCCTGACCACGTCATTTGGAGACGTGCCCGACTGCCGACAGCCTCATCGAGCGTCCGCGAGAAACCCCATCTCAACGACGACGTCAGACGGCGAGTAGTACGGTTGCATAGGCGCAGGAAACTTTTGACTTTGTAGTTGCGGTTGTGTAGGTGCGTGAGACTGTAAAGTAGAGTTGTTAGTGTTGTCCGGGTGCTTGTGAAGCGTCCAGTTATCGTTTATTGTAATATAGTCTGTGTTGTGCGCACAAACCACCTGACTGGCGTGTCATTTAATACGGATCCTGGGCCCACACTAATTCAATTATAACACCATTATTTGGACGACTCAATGACTGCTCGCAACGTGTGTTACTGGTGGTCTGAGCAGCTTAACTGCGCGCTGATGCACTGGCGTATAATTTCATTTCGCACGGAAAAAATATCGTCGGAATCGACATTTCAGTATAAGTTGACACACTACACCTACCTACCGCATGCTGAAGCTACGTTCACGTACTGGCTGTCAGATCTGTTGCCGTAATTTCAGTGTAGTAATAGACGTCACATGTACATTTTCATCGGTGCATTTCAAGTTAACCAAGGACGCGGTTAGCATTTGGGTTGGAGAAGGTAAAGAGAGCTCAGCTCAGTCAGCTTTGTGGTCGTGTCGGGACATCGGTTTTCCTCCCACTGTTTGCAAGAAACCCTTTGTGCACACAAATTTTAAGCAAACTAGCAATCTTGCTTAACTGCTCCATGTAAGCTTTCCGAACGGCTGCGGCAGCAAACGTCCAGTGAAAGCTACCTGATATTGGCGCTGACTTAAAACAAATACCACTGTGCGTGGCTGTATGTGTTATGTGTTTATCAGTGAATATATCATAATCACCACCAAGCACCTGGAGTAGCATGCCAGGCGAAAAGCCACGCAAACACGTCCAGGTCTTCATTAAAATATTTCTCTTTCTTTCACTGATGGTGCTTCTGCTTAAACCAGAGCTGTGAGCCACCCCGCTTATAGCTCAAAAATATTGCGATGAATGGATAGATGGATGGGAAACTTTCCTGATAGTCCTGAGGTGCACGACTCAGCGCGCAGTGGGCTGCTCCCACGTTGGGGAACATATTTTTGTTCAAGTTCTCAACTAAACAAGCTTTTGATACTACATGCTGCGAAAAGAAAAATCTTTTGACAGCACTTTTTATTACAGTGCATCGGAACGTTCACCTTATGCAAGCTTCTTTGAATGGAGTCTAAAAACGAAGAAACTGGAAGTAAAGCGCGACAGATCATTCAGTATCGGATGAACTTTTTTTTAGACAATAGTGAGGTGTATGATGTGTACTACAAAATTACTCATAGGAATATGCCTAATGATACTACAGCGTTGCGAGACATCTTTGACTCTGTTATGGAAAGGTGTCATGCTGATAACTGCGCTCTGCGTCCGTAGTTTCTCTCCAAATTTTGCTGGCTGTGAGGTTCTGTCTCAGTCACGTGAACATTTAAGCTCATGGAAGAAGTAAATTCATCGTTTTTACACTCTTTTCTTGGCAAGAGATAACAACCTCTACGACATCCATAACATTTGCTCGGCTTTGTCAAGAAATATTGCTAGGCTGTTCTACTGGAGAAAATATGTGAAAGCTTCAGCGACCAAAACTTCTGCACACTTCAAATGACCCAAGTAGCTTAAGATCGTGGCTGTTGACGTCGGGTGCCCACACTGAAAGAAATAAAACATAGGAATTCAAGAAAATCTGAAGTAAGTCAGTTACGCTAAACAAGAACGTATTGCGGAACCTCAGTGCAGCCTTGTACTGAAGGACGCAACACAAATGGAAAAGCTAATGTAAGATAGCTGTAAAAACACGTAAAGGTTTCGAGTGGGTGCCTAAGTGACCCGTGATCATAAATTCTCCTGGTGTTTGTTTAGTAGCGGCATTTGCTCTGTACGAACACTCGACAGAAGGAACCGCCTTATGAATGCGTAGCTTAGTTAGCCAGTCGCGCATGCCTTTTCAACACTCTTGTGAAATTCAGCATCGCAATCAATTATATTTTTTATGTATTCTTCTGTCTCTCGCCAGTGCCAAAGTAGCAGTCGCTGTTGCTGTGGGACACGATTATTGCTGTTCCAGCTAAGCTTTCTTTGTTATGCCACGTGAATGTGATCTTTCGCATATTTTAGCTTTTTTGGCTGAGAACCAAGCTCTTGTTCAACTCCCAAAAGTCACGCTATGGGCGTTAGTTTGAAATGCAAATTACTCCCTCGAAACTAACAACGGTCTTCATGCTCTTTTCCAGCATTAAAAAAAACATGAAAATTATACGTTACGGATGCAACGATACGCATACAACGGGGATTTGAGCGTGGATGTAAAGTGCTCGGGCTTCAGATGAATTTTGTATTGCATTTCTGTTGTGACTCGGTGTTGGCTCACAAAATATCAACAGCACACAAAAGTCCTCTAAAAAGGGACACGGTGTTGTTCCTTTTAACTCTGCACCCCTTGCCGGTGCACAGGGGAAAGGAAAGAGCAGGAAAATTGCCCTTATTTCCGAAGCCAATAGCTCTGTTGATGCCAGATTCACCTTACTTGGAAAGGCGTACTTCCCGGGGCAATTGAGATGCTTCGGTGCTTGATGAAAAATGAGCAATGATGCAAATCGTCAGCTCGACGAGCCTTAGGTTTTTTCTGCGTGAAATTCTTATAAACGGTAATAGTAATAAAAAAATCTTGGAGGACGCTTGAGCTTCGCCTTCAAAATAAGAACGCGATGACGTTGTTCGGACCCGCTCGCATCCCCTTCTCAATCGCTAGCCTAGCTTATCTATCCTATCCTGGAATGCCTACCGCAAGTACAGTTGCGAACTGTCCACTACGCCATAATTATTTCTTCTGCGAATTGGCGAAATACCTACTATGTGTTCGTAAGGCAACGCGCGCGATTGCGCAATTTGTTGCTGCAGTTGTTGATAATGATGATTGTGTTGCGTGTGCGCTTTGTAACTGATGAACCTTTAAGCCAACCCCTCGTTGTGCAATACACATGTTCGGACGCCTGGTTCGATTCTAAGCTGCTGCTACGCAATATCACATGCGTTATGGAGACTCCTCGCAATACCCGACATTCTTAGAGGTATTTGTTCCCCTAAATCACTTCAAGCTCCATCGTGGGTCTGTGTATGGAAGATTTACTTGCTGCGCGGAAGTCCGCAGTTCGACTTCCGCTCCAACCAAAATTTTTAATTATTGATCTGTTTGCATCCATCTCGACATTTCGATCACGGACAACGCTGACTTTTCGGTCAAGACCAGCAACGCCGGCACAGGAATTTCTGCGAAACGAGCTCTCCAACGCAATCGCGTTAAACAAAGAATAACTGCAAGTTATGAAGAACATCAAGATAAGGAAAATAAGTAATATGAAGAACCCTGTCTTATGTCGGCCGTTGAGGGTTGCCAAGCGCAGGTGGGTACCCGAAAATGTATATGGTCTCTTGCTGGAACGACGCCGACACCAAGAGTTCTGAAAAACGAGTTCTTAAACGCTATCGCGTTAATATCCGATAAGTGTGCTGCGGCAGTACGACTATTAAGCGCGAAACATTTCTTTGCGTACTGTAAGCAATTTTGCGTTTCTATCTATCTATCTATCTATCTATCTATCTATCTATCTATCTATCTATCTATCTATCTATCTATCTATCTATCTATCTATCTATCTATCTATCTATCTATCTATCTATCTATCTATCTATCTATCTATCTATCTATCTATCTATCTATCTATCTATCTGTCTATCTATCTAGCCGCCTACGTCTGGGTGCTCTCGTGATCGGCTCCTTAACTTGGTGTAGACCAAAATTTGTATGGGAGGGTAAGGGTATTGACGAATATGCCTGGCTGGTCATGACATGAATAACGTGAAAATCTTTTCGCATACGTCGTCGAAATCAATGGAAGTCCTGCAGACACGTGTGGCACATACCCGTATACCACGGGCCACAGTATGTGGGTATGCACCACAGGTGTTTGACAATTTGTGTCTACCCAGGAACGGCGAGGACAGAGATTAGTAATTTAAATGCGAGAGCGTTAAAAAAAACTGAGGTCAGCAGCGTTGACTCGACGAACGCAAAGAATATATGTTACGGTCCCAGCAGGAATCGAACCCAAGCAATTTGCGTGGAAATCAAGTATTCTACCACAGAGCCACGTGATGTCTCGAAACTGCTTTGGAAAGACACCGTATGCGGGCGTAATGTTGGTGAAACGTGAATAGTGGTTGCAGTTCAGGCTATATAATTTTATAAACATTGCATATCTACTGCTATGAGGCAGGCGTCATGTCGGGTTAACGTCAATTGTATACTTAAGCGCCATCCACTGTAGTTGGTCCGCGAAGCACTATCCATCCTCGCGAGCACAAGTGCTACATATCAGCATACCGCTTCTGGTGTTGGTAATAACCATGTTTCTGTTGGCATCGTTGCGCAAGTGTAAAGAACTGGTTATATGAAACATATGCGACTGTTCAATGTATGTCTGTGCGTAAAACATTTGTACATATATTTAACGTCATTTCGTAATGTTTCGCCCAATAAAAAAATTACAACCCAGACACCTTTCCTCCGCATGCTTCGCATAACATCGATTCTCATGGTACTTGGGATCTGCCAAATTCTTTCCTGGCAAGGTTCCTAAATAAAGTAGCACAGCTTTTTTTAAAGGGAATGCGATTCAGCACATATTTATTGCATTTTAATTTAAGAAACTTCTTTGAACGTAAGACTCATCAATCTTTTTCGGCCGCGAAACAGTTTCGATTTAAAAGTGGGAGTGCATGCATTAGAACATTCCCAAGTACGTTCTCGCGGCGTTGTCTTCTGGTCAGAGTAACGTGCTCGACTACAGATTTGTTAGAGAATAATGTGGATATGTGCATTCAATATAGCACATACCCACTACAGAACAATCTTGTTGCAGTCATGAGAATACTGTATGAAGTGGATCACAGTGAACAAGTCAGTCCTAGTGGATTGTGTGTACAGACTAAATTTATCAAAATCGACTGCTAAAAGTTAACCTAAAAGCCAACCTAACATAACCAAGGCTTAGGGAAGCGCTAGGGACTAGTGCCATTATAGACACCTAAGACGAAAATTAAAGCTTCCTGCAGACATTTCTCTTTCAAAATTTGTACACCACTTCCATGAAGTATGTCTGATATGTTAATCAAGAATGTATGTTAAAACTATGCTGTTTCCTGACACTAACCTTAGTTACTTCTGCGATTCGATAGCATTTACGAGGGGTGCAACATGATTGCCAGATCACGCAAATGGAAGAACGCTAGTGCACTTTGATTGAGTTGTGCACTAAAGAACACAGGGACCACCGCAGCCGTGCAGTGGTTGCGGTGCTGACCCGAAAGACGCGGACTGAATCCCGGCCTCGGCTGTCACATTTTAATGGAGGCGGAATGTTAGAGGACCGTGTACATACGTTTAGGTGCACGTAAACGAAACCCAGGTGGCCCAAATTTTTGGAGCCTCTGACTACGGTGTGCCTCATTCATATCGTTGTTTTCGCACGTAATATAGTCACAAGTTATTACAAAGAACACCAGGTGGCGAAAGTTAATGCAATCTCCCAATACTGTGATCTTTACAATCGAGATTCCTGCCCTTTGAACGCCAAGACTTAACGCCTCCAAAAGAAATCATTTGTCCATAACGCCTCTAAAATAATCATTTTTTCAAAGCACGCCCACACCATTTTCTTCACATGAAATCGAGATGAATGGGAGGGTTCATTATAAACCTCTGATCTGATTCTGCGGCCCATGAACAAACAAACAAACAAACAAACAAACAAACAAACAAACAAACAAACAAACAAATAAACAAAAACAGGGCAATTATAGCTCACATAGTGCTGCAGTAAGAAGATAAGCAACTTTTTCGTATTTATTTACATATTTCTAGCGAAAAAAATGCCAAAAAAAAACTCAAACGTCTCTGTGCGCAATTAGTTCTTACTGGGCATGAAAGAAAAACGCTTACACTGCCATTTTAAAACGGCATTCTACTGTTGGAATTTGCTTTTATGTACGTGACTAAAATAGTCGTTTTTTTTTTTCTCGAAACTAAAATCCATTTACTTTCCCGCTTTCTACCTAACACAATGACGCGTTTGCTTCTCTGAGTCAGGAACTCATAACGTTCCCGATGTAGTCCTTTGTTTCGCTTTTTCTCCGAAATCCCGCAGTAGTCCGCACAATAGCGCCTTTGTGAACCGTGTGACCTCGGACAAAATAGCGCACAGGATAGAACAACGAAAGTATGACGGACAGAACTGAAAAACCAATGAAGTTTGCTTTTAAAAGCAGCGCTGATGGGGATTCAGCTTTGTGCCTGTAAAACAATGGCATTCTTTTATTCCCGGTCTGCGTTTATAAGCGAAAGGCACGTGTGCCCGGTTGCTCTGAAGAAACCTGGGGGAAGAGCAAAAATTTTCTTTTGTCGTCACGTGGGCTTCAAAACCATGCCAGCCGAAACCTCGCTCGTTAGCATGCTTTTATCTTTGTTTTACTCGTTTAAACTTCGCGGGTTCTCGCCTTCTGAAATCGTTGAAGGAATTTGTGTATCTGTTACTTGGATACAGAATATGTCTGTGGCGTTAAAATATCTTAATATTTTTCTAATGTCCCGTATGCGTAAGGGCGTTATTTTTCACTAGTAAAAATTACCGGCACCGCATGGCATATTCCATGCGCCCGTGTTCACAATGACGGCTATTCAATCGGTACTTTCTAAAGCTCTAGGGTATCGACGTTTACTTTCTCTGTCTTTGTTCACTGCTGACCATGTGCCATGGCCAGATTTTTGCAGGCTGCCTAGCGCTGTCCATAGCACTGCAGCTCCGCTCTCTCGTTATGCACAAAGCCATCGGAAGTAATATGGGCTTTAGGAACCCGACCTGTCAACTAATTATCTGTTCAAGAACCGACAGTACTCAACCACGTGACTAGAAGTAAAATGGATCTACATAAAAGAGGTCAGCTTGGCCGCTGCGTTTATCTCTTTTAAACAAGCAGCTCCTGAACTAACAGCGCAAAAACGACGGGCGAACACAAACAGGCAAACGAGCGCTGCAT
>JALIZH010024442.1:0-13729 GCA_030522465.1 Rhipicephalus appendiculatus
TTTTGATGTATACGTGCGAAACAAAGTAAAACTGTTGCGGAAAACACGTGCCTGCATCACCCAGATCTAGCAGCTGCGCGTGACCCGCGCAGAATACAAGGGAAAGAAGAGTAGCAGAGGAGCCGTGGATAACAGAAAAAAAAAGAGGATTGTTCTCTAGAGCTGCTAAGAGCTTTTAAGTGCGAATGCACTTTATAAGCGACCCCTGAATCCGCCGTCCCATAGCAACGGCGCAGCGACGTCACACCCCACGTGACTGCGCGCGCTCCGCCTCCTCACCGCGGTTTGCGCGGGCGCGCGCCGCTCCCCGCATTGCTCTCCGCGGCGTGTTTGGTCTTCGCCGTGGCCAGACGCGGCGGTTGTGTTAGCGTCGCTTGCGTGGAGTGGCCCGCTTGTCAGTTGATTTTCGCTCTTCGCCGTGGTCGGACGCGGCGGTTGTGTTAGCGTCGCTTGCGTGGAGTGGCCCGCCTCGTCAGTTGATTTTTCGCTCTCCGCCGTGACCAGACGCGGCGGTTGTGTTAGCGTCGCTTGCGTGGAGGGCGCGAAATGCATTCGCATTTCCTCACGATTCCCTTCGGGGGAGGTGTTGGTCTTTTTATTTTAGCTGTCTCCTTACCGAGCCAAGAAAATATTTTTACAATCCACGACACAAACTTCATAATTGGCCTTTGTAGGAAGAAAGGGTCCGTTCGGTCTCTTTCATATTTATTGAAAGTACTCTTTTCTTCCAATGTATTTTGGCCATCAGGGCATTATAAACAATCCAATAAGTACATAAAATGAAAGCGCGAACACATTTGTTAAGCACAATTCATTGTCGCTGTCCTTAGCCACTCAATTGTGTGCGGCTTGAGGTGAACGGCCTGTCTTTGTCACAGGACAACTCGCTACTAACTATATTTAATCCCATCTTTCTCTAGTACGCTCGACACGGTTCCAAAGCATTTGGATTGGAACCTGCGTTGAATAATTCATTGTTAATGCGGTGTTTTAACGCGACAGCGTTAAAGAGCTCTTTTCTCAGAAATTCCGGTGTCGGCGACGGTGTCCGCGTCGTTGGTTTTGAGCAAAAAATCATCATCTTGTCCGTGACCGAAAAATTGAGAAAGATGCAAATAAAAAAATAAAAATTTCCGGGTCCGAGTGAGGATCGAAACCAGGCCGTCAGCGTGGAACGCAGGTGTTCTACCACACAACCACGCCTTTGCTTGAAAATATGGTGAAAAGAACTTTCTCTGCTTGGCAATGCAGTGAAATTAACATTCGCGCTTCGCAAACGCAAGTGTCCTTTATATAGGCGTCGCTATATAATAGGTAATATCCCAGTAATACTGCGTGGTACAAGCGTACATTGCCATCGGGCGTCAGAACATGCGTCTATCATAACGACTTCGTAGTTTAAAGCCGGCCACCCACTACTAAAAAAGGCACACACCTTACAGCCCGTATTCCCTTAACACCACGTAGTGGGTGGATAGCAAGTATGCACTGAGTGGTTGAAGTACGCACTCGGGACAGCATATTGCTATCGTGTTCAGCTCTGAAAGGCGAAGCTTAAGGGTCCGCCAATTTTATTTATTGTGCGATGTATTTGCCTACGTTGGAGTGGCAAAGAAGCTGACCGCATATTTCATGTTTTCTAGCTTCAATACGGTACCTCATGGTAATTCTGTTTTCTTAAAATAGACTGCACGCTTACTAGGCTTTGCGAGCTTCAAGTAATTTCACTGATTTCCGTGAAGTGAGCGCTCTTGAAGAACGTAAGCGTTGTTTCGGTTCAAATTGAGTTACATACGTGTAATTTCACCTGTGTTAACAAAATTAAAACGCCAAAGCAGTTTTAGAAATAATAAATGATAGCACAAGAATTTTCATGCGCGAAACGGGACCAGACATACCACGTTAAAATCACTCGTCGAAGGCAATATTTGCGAGCAAATAAATTGTCTATTTATTTTTATAGCATACGAACGCCCCTAAGAGGAAGTGCACGCACCTTTGTCGCGCCATGAGCCACGAGATGGGCGAGTAGACATGCGGCTTTAGGCCTAGTCACGTTTGCCAGTTTTCTCTTTTTGGAGCGAATCACCGTAGGGTCGAGGCTTTTCCGTGCACGTCCGTGATCGTCAAGGGGGATTTGTGGATGTGAGACACAAAAAACGTTTAACAATAGTAATGTTAATCATAATTGTGACCGAACAATGTAAAACACCTACAAGCACAGTCCGCTTTATACCAGTCGGCGACTTCAACGTACACATTATGGACCTTAGAACCTAGCTTTGTCGTCGACGCTCACTGTCCACTGTCATGGTGGCTAGAAAACCGTTGCTATAGTCGAAACATATGTGTATGTGAATAAAAAAAAGTCTACAACTCATGAACAACAATCATAATTGTGACAGAACGCTATGCACAAACCCTTTATACTAGTCAGCAACTTCAACGGAGACATTATGGACCTTAGGACCGAGCTTCGCCCACTGGTCATCATTCACTTCGTGGAGATGCGTGCATTTTTTAGCCGCGAAGTGAAAGCGGAGCTGGCGTGCTTCGATCTACGTAGCGCGCGGGTGATCACATGACTTTCTGCAGAAGTTCGCGTCGACGTCGGCTTTTCGTTCAAGATCGCATTCGGATAAGATATTGAAGGCTTTCGTCTTCAAAAATTCAGAGGGGTACTGGGAAGATACGCTGACGTATATTGCCCATATATTGCACATTTAGGCAATCTCTATATTTGAAAACTTCTTAAAAGTTACAATTCAGATGTCAGTCTTTTTTTGTTCTCATGTTCTTGTTATACCTATACTTTGCGCGATAGACGCAGTCATTTTATAATAGAATTCTGGAGTGACACAAAAACTTTTAGGCGTAACAAAACAATGCCTCGTTGATACTGTGTACAACTGCGCACAGTGTTGTTAAAACAACGCCACGAATGCCTGCGTCAGCATCACCGCATATATAAAGATGTGCGACCATTGAAAGTTATGTGCAACCTAGCAACCTGCTGGTTTCTTTGGACATTGCAGGCCACGACTTTATGATGGCACGTGTCAGCGCAGTCCACATCCTGTTTTTTGCTGCCGCAGGTCTCCTGATGTAAGTATCGCTGAAAACACCCCTGTAGAGCATATATTATAATGTGAGAAGTGCATATAATGCATCCGACAGAATGAAATTTTCGTCATATGACGATTCCCGACGTTGAGCTTATGTATTCGGATGCAAAAGTGATGTCGGACACACATACATTAAAAGTGCCACTGGGTGAACTACGTATGTGCTTCGTTCGAAAGCTTTGTACCTGAATAGGTAACTAGTGTAGTACTAACCCAACTGCGACTGCACTTCGCAATGCACATTGTCGCTCCCGAAATCACGGATATGTTCGCCAACGCAACTTACGAAAAAAAGCCCGCTTCCTCTGCTGGAAGCTGTGGCAGATATCGCTTTCTGTATATTCAATTGGAGCCACTCTGAAAGGTTGTGTTTGGATTGGGCTACAACACGTCAATCAGGCTGTCGCTGGACAATTTGGGAGAGCACTGTGCTCGCACAGAGCTCTGGGGAGACTTCTGCGTGATATTTATTTTATTGTGAGATCTCATGGTGCTAAAGTGGTGGCGTTGCTCTTATCTGCACTGAAAGTCTACGAACACGTCCATAGAAAAAAAAACTTCCCCATCTCCCGCTAAAGGGAACCATGTGTGGATGCGAAGCAGCGGGGAGATGTTTAGCTTGAGCGGGAGAAACGTCGCCGCTCTCGTTTCGCGGCAGCAGCCCGGGCGCTCATCGCGGCGCACTCCGTCATTTTTTACACCGCGGAACTAACGTGGTGCCCCCCAGCGGAGTATGCAGCTGTCGCACCACCTGTCGCGCGCCGCTCCCTAGATGATTCCTAGAGGAGAGAACGGGGGGGAACCATAGGAGAGGAGAGGGGACGCGCATGCGCTGTGCCGGGGATGTGGGACGCGGGGAGCCGCCCCCGTAGAGTAGAGGATTCCTAGAGGAGAGAACGGGGGGGGAATCGTAGGGAGAGGAGAGAGGGGATGCGCATGCACTGTGGGGATGTCGGACGCCGCTCCGTAGAGTAGAGGATTCCTAGAGGAGAGAACGGGGGAACTGTAGGAGAGGAAAAGAGAGGGGGACGCGCATGCGTTGTGGGACGCGGGCGCCGCTCCGTACAGAAGACGATACCTAGAGTAGAGAAAGAGGGTGAGTGGGAGAGGGAGGAGATTGGGGGAGGGGACGCATATGCTGTCGGAGTGTGGGACGCGGGGGGCCGCTCCGTAGAGTAAAGTATTCCTAGAGGAGAGAAAGGGGGTGAGCGTAGGAGAGGAGAGAGCGAGGGGGGAGGAGACGCGCATGCACTGCGGTGGTGTGGGACGCGGGAATGAAGGACGGACTAAGCCCCCGAACCAAACACATGCAAGCAACATCAAGGAATGGAGTCAACCTAGGCGACACACACCGCCTCCCTAGCCATTGCTAAAGCAGCCTCTCTGTAGTCTCGGCCATGACTCTGGTGGCTGTAGCGGTGGTTGACGGCCTTATATTAGATGTGAAGCATCTTATGGCGAAGCTTAATCCGGTGGTGGTGGTGTGCCGCGTGCCCACCCTTACTGCGCATGCGCAAACCCTTTAAAAAATAAAAATAAAAAACCTCCTCTTCCCCTCTCTCTCCTCTAGGCATCCCTCCCCTCGGCAACCACACCCTCACTGCGCATGCACCTCCCCCCCTCTCTCCCCTCTTACACTCCCCCCTCTAGGCATCCCCTGCCCGCGGCGTCTACACTCCCACTGCGCATGCGCGTCCCCCCCCTCTCTCTCTCCTCTACGAAACCCTGCCCACGGCGTTCACATTCCCACTGCGCATGCGTGTCACCCCCCTCTCTCTCCTCTCCTACGCTCCTCCCTCTCTCGCCTCGCGACGCCGACGCAGGCAGCGTCTGATAGCGAGTTTCTTGGTTGAAAAAACCGACTGCTCGCGCTGCACAACAGTTCACTGGCCACCCCGTATATATGGCAATGGATCTTCACCTCCAAGGTGGTGCCGGTGGGAGATTTCTCCTGTGCGTTGTTCAGCTATAAAATTTCGCAGCGTGCGCGTTAACTAAAAGTGGAGTGCGGGTCTCTGTGTCCAGTCGGAGTCTTCTGTCTCTCATTGCCCATTAGCAGCGATTGGCATGTTCCAGTAAGGAAACACTGCTCCATCACTGCCTGCTTTGCGCCTCCCCAGTTGTCTCTCCTGTGCAACGCTGCGATGAGCGCCAGCGTCAACGCCGCCGCCAGTGTAAGCGTTAGCGCCCGCTGCTTCACATCTACACATGGTTCCCTTTAGCGGGAGATGGTGTAATTTTGTACTACAGTGTTCTGGTTCGCATAGTGGGTGCTTCCCTACTTCATCAAAGTGGCCGGACGCGGGACGGACGCGGGAGGGACGGACATAGCCCCGAGCATAAGATGCTTCGCATCCAAAACGAAAAGTGTATGCTCCAGACCATGACACGCTGACATAGCTGCAAGTCTTCTTCGTATCTCTCCCTGCGTAGGTTCTAGTGCGCCTCTCGTGACGAAAAAAAGAGAGAAAGCACTCAGAGCATGCGAACAGTCTTTATTCATGGCGGATTTAAAAACTTTCGCACCTATAGATTCGTCATGCAATGCGCTCCTGCGGTGAGCTGATCTAATGGCTGCCTGAAAAATTGTTTCACGGTTCCTCTAAATATATGTGCACCATCGTAAGCTCCACCTTCGGATTCCCCTTTTGCCTTTACGCTCAGGATTTGAAAATTTTTTACGCCAAAATATAAAAGGCAGACCTTGTACGGACCCACTTTGCCGTATCATTATTTCAGTAAATTGAAAATAATAAAGGTTAACAGTTACCCAACTGCGAAAAAAAAAGAAACCTGCAATATGGGAGGCAGAAGCATTTGGTGACTGATTACGTAGAAGCGGGGGGACGTCTTCGATGCACTTAGGGTGCTATCAGTCGCCCCAAGAAAAGTTGAAGGTGGATATAATAATAATAATATCTGGGGTTTTACGTCCCAAAACCACGATATGATTATGAGAGACGCCGTAGTGGAGGGCTCCGGAACTTTTGACCATCTGGTGTTCTTTAACGTGCACTGACATCGCACAGTACACGGGCCTCTACCATTTCGCCTCCATCGAAATGCGACCGCCGCGGCCGGGATCGAACCCGCGACCTTCGGGTCAGCAGCCGAGCGCCGTAGCCACTGTTCCACCGAGGCGGACCAAGTTCAAGGTGGAGGCGTCAGCCTCACAATTTTCGAAAATACTGATATTTAGCTTCACTTTCTTTACTCCACGCCTTTTAAAAAGATACGTACGATACTGTTTCGAAAGAGTACTTTATCAGTTTGATCACATTCACTTTAACTTACTCTTCAGTGCCTCTTAGAAAAAACAGCCACGATTACGCTACTCTATATTGCTACATTTAACCGTCGCTGTAAAGGCGTTTTCATTTAGATATATAGGAGGCAAGGAGCTGTAGAAAGTCACTCATGTAGGCATCGGCGACGTGGTTCCTCGCAGTCGCGGCGCTTAAAGTAATGTTTGGGTGGTGTGACCTCCATGTTCTGACGTCAGCGCAGGCGTCGCTGAACCAGCTCAGACAGCTCATGTAGCTGCAGGCTCTTATTAAGCACTTGCACCAATTGGATCGGTAATTGTTCAGCATGAACTGGCTGATACTATATTTTTTAATATGACTACGAAAACGATGAAATTAGTGGAGCTGGTGCACACAATACGCTTTGCGGCCAATTGCATAAATGTGCCGGCGCGCTTCACATCACTCACCGGAGGAAGACCTGCGTTCATACAGCGATTTGTTTCTAGTTATGCTATCGCCTAGAGACGGTTACCTGAAATGTTGCCGCAGTAGTCATGCTTGAACGGACGACGGCTTGATATTCCAGCGAAACCTCTTAGCCTCAGTTCTAACAATTTCAAGCCCTTATTTTAACACGAAAGTGTTTTATGTCGGTGTCCACCAAGACTTCAGTGACGTATTTCCGTTGACGCCGAAGAAACGCACGAGATCAGATGGCAAAGAACAGAAAGATCCGTCAACGGGAGTCGAACCCACGAACCTCTCGTTCCGCGATACCCCCCTGCCGGGTGCGCTATCCACTCCGCCAAGGCCGCACAGTCGATAAGCTTTGCAAACGCGAACGTTTTATATGTCACACTGTCCTCTCGCAGTGTTCTTGGTCCACGGGGTGTCGTCAACATCTGGGAGCAGTAAAGTGAAGACCTGCAATGTAAGCTACTGCAATGCGTATTTGCTACGCGTCCATCCTATTCGGAGCGTTTCCATTAGAATTGCAATTTTGTCAACGCCTTAACCCGCCTGGAGGTGGCGACCTGAGCCTACGTGTCGGTCTCGCTCATAGCATCCATCCATACAAAAATAGGTCTGCGAAGCGCGCCTGCTTCGCTTTGCTGTAACACCGCGTTCCCGCTTACGCTCGCCCCGAAAAATATCGCGGCCGCACTACAGGGGAGACTCGACTTGCGTTGCATTTCCCTCTATTGTAAACGTGGCGTCCAATAACTCTCTAACATGCCTTGGGATGGCGACCTTAGTTCAAGTTCTGTGTCCAACGAGCGGCGCTCTTCTGGCTGTATCACCACTTTCTCTGATTACGCTCTCACCGTTAGCTACTAAAGCTACCGCAAGGGTTTGTTTAATCATTTATCGTGAATGTTAGTCGTCGGGATGGAGATGTACCACCAAGCGTCAACGTGGATGCATCTACGTTAAACGGTGCCATAGCTGCCAAACACCAATAGACATTGTGCAAGCTCTCTTGTATCACTATATAGCAAACATTCAGCCACTTCTCTAAGCACACGTTTTTCTTTGGTGTTATACCGATTTATATGACGGAGGGATGAACCATGCTTTTTTGTTTTTACTTCCTGACTGAGTCTGGTGAAGGATCTACATATTGTTACGCGCGAAGGAGACTAAGACGTTACGGCTGAAGAGGCCGTTTATTAGGTCGCGAAGGTGAGCGCAGGAGCGGCCAACAGGTAGTCAACCTCAGCGTCGTCGTCTTCCCTCTACACCGAGAGCATGTTTACAATTGTTCGAATGGTGCGCTCCGTGAGCCCATTCGTATGCGGATGGTGTGGCGACGAGTGACGCAGGTCGAAGCAGTTCACAGTCGAAGCACAGTCACACAGTCGAAGCAGTTCCTCTACGATATCCGCCATAAATTGTCATCCTCGCAGGTAAGCGCAACAATATATAAGTACAGCAAGAACGGCACCGTTGCAGGAGCATAGTCTGAAGTCTTCCAGTGCAGAATATTTAAAACACAAGAGATCAATTCGGCAGATCCCGCTTTTCGTGGGAAGCAGTCGGCGAGTAATCGTTTATGCTGCATTACTTGGCTTTGAGGCAACCGTTATGAGGTGGATCTCACGTGTTTTTCGTAAGTATAATAGTTGTGTGCACATCGTGGCCTTACCAGGCACGCCGACTAAACCAACGTTTAAAGGGTCAGTTATGGTCTGACGTAACGTCAGCTCTGATGTTAGAGCACAGACGTCAGTTTTATTGATAGAAAGCGCGTGCTGCCGTGTCATTTAAATATCGCGTTACTCGACTTCGTAAGTACACTAACGAATTATATGTAGCTGCGTTGCTGTGACTACCATACGTAGCATTTCTCGACCCCGGGTACGACTCCAGGGTCGAGAAATGGTCGAATACAGCTTGCTGCGTTATACGAGTACACATGTAGTATTTTTTCGACCGTTATAAAAGCGGATCCCACACTAGAACCAAATTTGACGTTAATCTTACATGAATATCTATATCACCGGAGTCTTTGGTAATGTTTATTAGCTTGTTATCAAAACAGATAGCCAGCACTGCAACAACAGTACACATCGCACCTACATGACGTCTGCATAGAGTCTTTTTCCAAAGCAGATTCAAGGCCTGGCTTCACCCTTTGGTAAAATACTTGATTGTCACGCAGAATGTCTGGGTTCGATTACTGCTAGAATCTTGATTTTTAATATTTTCATTCGTCCTGTCAACGTGGTTGATGCTGTATGATGTTGACGCTCTCCTTTTTGTACTACCAATATCTGTTTTCACCATTCTTGGGTAGATATAAACTCTGAACTTTGTGTAGCGCCGCCTTCTAAGTCTGCATAGCGATATATGCAGACGTCATGTAAGTGCGATGTCTATTGTGGTTGCAGTGCTGGCTATCTATTTTGATAACAAGGTAATAAACATTACCAAAGTACACCGGTGATATAGATATTCATGTGGGATTACCGTCAATTTTGGTTCCAGTGTGGGATCCGCTTTTATAACGGTCGAAAAAATATTACATGTGTACTCTTATGACTCATCAAGTAATATTCGACCGTTTCTCGACCCCGGAGCAATACCCTAACGAATGCTACGTAGTCTAGTGGTATGTGCCACACGTCACTGGAGGAAAGGCTTTTATGATGTACATGTCAGAATTTTCGCCTTATTCAAGTCATGACGAGACACTCCTGTTCACATTACTCTCACACCCTCTTATGCCAATTTTGATCAAAACGAAGTTAAGCAGGCGACCACGACAGCGTCCAGATGTAGGCGGCCAGATAGACAAAGAGGCAGATACGTAGATAGAAATGCTCAAAGTGTCTCGGGTTCACAAAGTAATGTTTCGCATTTAAAATTTCATAAGCCATTCAACCCCATCAAGTGAAAATGCATGACCGTCTCAGCTTCACATTGCACAAGGTTCCCCACCACGTACACAGCCGAGAGGCTGTCCACCCGTCTCCGCGGCCTCTGACGCCACTAAAACCCCTGTATCGCGGAACAGGGCGGCATTGAAAAGCGTAGTAACTGGCTCTTGCTTTATTCATTGATATCTTTGTAGGACGGAATGTCTCGGAAGGCGTTCTGGTCCCCGGGGAGCATCAAATCAAGTGAATTGTCGTCAACACGTAAGTAGTTTCCACTGACCTTCCCTTCCCTATCGCAAACCTGCTGTAACGCTATCAGAAGACCAGTTATATGCATGTGATGCTGAGTTGATCGAGAAGGCGTTGTTATGTTTGCGAATAACAGATGGACGATGACGACGCTGGTATAGCCAGATATGCATACTATTGACGTCAGATGAAACCCGAACGGCGGCAAGCATTTGTAGCGGTATAGTGCGCACCGTGCAGTCATCACCATTGACAGGCGCGCGCATGTTCGGCAGCACTGCTCAAATATGTGCGTATGTCCATGGTAATGACAGGACGGCTCTCACAATACAATTTCTAGAGCTTGCTGTTGTTGGGGTATCATTAGACGCCGATGGTACTTAGTCATCCGCAGTAGGTCAGAAAACGTGACGATAACAAAGAATATTTCCTATGCGAAGCTCGCTGTTGCGCGGTCGGCTGTTTATTTCACAGGTAGACTCATCACAAATTCTTTGGTATAATATATACTGCAGATAATAATTGAAGTTCAAACACTCAGTGCATTGTAAATGAAGGATTACACGCAGCTGGGTTATTAAGGCAAATCAGCAGTAGTCGTTTTGGAATACGCAAAAAATTCTGTTAATGATCAATTGTATGTGTGCCCGAACAATTGAGAATTTGGATGTGTATTGTTTAGCCAAAGGCCTACCCGCCACGGTTATCTAGCGGTTATGGTGCTCGAATTCCGGCTGCGGCGGCCGCATTTTCGACAGAGGCGAAAATTCCCGAGAACTGTTTACTCAGATTTAGGTGCACGTTAAAAAAACCCAGGTGGTGAAAATTTCTAGAGCCCTACACTACGGCGTCTCTCATAATCATATTGTCACGTGGTCGTGACGTGGACGAAGGGAGCAGTCGGCGTCTTCAAGGTGAAACTCTTTATTCGTCCGAACTTGTGGCCGCGATACGGAAACTCAAATTACAGCAAGCAATGCACGCTGTACACTGATATCGGCGCACAGAGCGTTGGTCGTCGATAAACTGATCCGCGGTAACGCGCGTCGCCATTTCTACACACGGCGTCAAACATCCGAGCGTTATCGCTGGTGGCCGAGTTTGTTCCAGAATAAACTCAGCTGTTCGCGTTTGCTTGCTCAAGCCGAACATTTGATCCGAAAGCTATCTAGAAGGATGTCAGACATTCTGGCGCGAATTGCGCAAGAGGATTTTCTACACGTGCGATACGCCGGGAACGTAAAACATAGAAAGGAGCGTATGTGGCATTGCCCCCTCTGAAAAGACATCCTCGGGATGCGTTAACGGAAGGTGGAAGTACAATAATAAATAAAAAAAAACTTGCAATGAGCAATAAATACAAGCAAAGAAAGTACACTTATAAAGTAAAAAGTGCAGTCCTCAAGTTTGCTAACGCGCGTCATACGGCTTGAGGCGTAAGACATGGACAACTTCAGGTCGCGCGCGGCGCCGCTGAGAGTTCGTAATGCCATCAGGGACGACCTCATAGTCGAGTGCACTAAGACGTCGAAGTACCCTGTACGGTCCGAAGTATCGTCAAAGAAGCTTTTTGCTGAGTCCCCGTCGGCGTACTGGCGCCCAGACATACACGGTCACTGGGTTGGTATTCCATGTGGAGTCGTCGAAGGTTGTACTGACGGCTGTCGGTCTTTTGCTGACTCTGGATGCGTAGACGGGCGAGTTGTCTAGCTTCTTCGACGGGCTGAAGGTACACGGTGACGTCGACGTTTTCTTCGTCGGAGACATTGGGAAACATGGTGTCGAGTGTCGCGACCGGGGTCCTTCCGTAGACGAACCTGTTACGCTTCTCATCATGCCTGACTAACGGCGTCGTCTGCTATGGCCCGAGCGCGCGGCTTTTGCAAAATGTAACGAGTCATTCTGTGTCGAATTGTAGCATCAAACGGGCATTAATGCGTGCTTGCGGCAAAGGAATATATTTTTGCTGCAGGAAATGAGCGCAGCCGTGCTACTTCATTCATTGCAGGTTTACATCTAAAAACGGGCCGTGGTTGACACGACAAGCATGCGCAAATTTACGTTCCTGTTTAGCACACATAGCGCAAGCGGATTCCCCCGCTTTGTGGGAAGCAACTGAGCATTTTTACAGCTGCATGCAGCCGCAACATTTCTGTTATGATTGGAGAAAAACGCAAGAGAGTCACACGCACGCGCGTGCCTCATTCAGAGTTGTAGCTATGTAAACTTTCACATGAGCAAACGCTTCTCTGCCGCACGATCTTAATATTTATATTTTTCCCCTTATTGCGCAAATTTTCGACGGTTGTCACACGGTGCACATTCGATCGCAATCAAGCTATTCAGGGGTGAGAATTTTGGATGATTCGTACAGTTCTACAGCTTCTACAAAGGGATCAATCGCAATCAAAAAGTGCGATCCCTACCGGGCTCAATCACAATAGAAAATGCATCGTGTCCCAGCCAGCCGTATTACTTTGCTTCCTTGAATAAGCAAGCTGCGAGGTGTTGCCTACCGTGATCTAAATGACAATTTCATCTTTCACTAATAGTTCCAGTGTCCAGCGATTACAACTTCATTCATGAGCTGTATGACATTTCGCGGCGGCTGTTGGAAGGGGAATCAGTTTTCGAAGCTGACCACATTTTCGCCTGTAGCTCAAAACAACACAGACAAGAACAAGTGCCAGTGGCTATGGGTACATTCTACAGACGTAATCTATAAGCAAGAAACCCCGTGAGCTGAATTCGCGGACGGGAACCCGTGTGGTCGGCAACACACATGAGGACAATCACATGGACACCCAGGGAGGGGGGTGGCGCAGACTGTGGTAAATGTTGCCTCGGCGAGAGAAGTAACATTTAGCAAGGACTCAAGCGGCACATGATGACTTAAGAAATAAGGTTTCGTAGAACGCTCTGGCCGAACACGCAGAAGCAACTGGTGATGAAATAGACTGGAATAGGGTAAATGTAACGGAATGGGTAAAGAACTGGACTTCTCGGCTTTAACTTGAATCTCTGATAATTCAGACAACGGTGCACATTCTTAAACATAATGCCGGCAACTTCCCACACATGTACGCATGTTGCTACGTCGTATTTTGAAACATACATAACCGGGCCGTTTGCACATCAATTTTTTGTTGCGAACGAGGCCCCCGTGTGGAAACTGAAACTTTCTGCTTTGATGTGAACTTTCGTGCTCGCTGTCCATTTTAACGCGATGAGCCTGAAATTAAAATGAAATAAAGACAGGCGACAGGGGCAGCATGTTCTTACAAAGGAGGGTAGGGGTAAAAGGGAAAGCTCACGCCTGGCTCCTTCGCGTACGCTGCGCACTGTGGCACGGAGCAGAAGAGTACCACGCCGCCGATAACTTTTTCTGCACTTTTCCGGATTTTGTAGTCTCCAGAATTTCGCACACACGAAGTGAGAGCAAAGCAACGCTGTTCAAAAGTCAAAACACCGCGAAGTCTCGGTTAAAAACAACGCATTGAACCGTCCGCTTCCCTTCGGCAGAGTGAGGCGAGATCACGTGATCCAACCCTGCACGTCACACCGATTGCAGCGCCCGCGCCTCCAGTGGTGGGCCTCGCGCCGAATACGCGCGGCTGTTCAGCGCCAGCTTCCTGTAGTCTACTCGCGCTGCGCGCCGCCACGCGGCAGTGCGCTCGACGGCGCGACTAAAGGTGCGATGAGAGCGTTCGCCCAGGCAATGAAAAAA
>JALIZH010024443.1:0-14011 GCA_030522465.1 Rhipicephalus appendiculatus
CTCGTCCTTCTCTATGTTTTTTTAATGTTGCATAGCCTTTAAATTTCCTTTATAAGGAACAGTGTGGCCAATCCCCCTTGTGGGTATGAGCCAAGCTCTTCTAGGCGACAAGACAAGACAGGTGAACCAGGAAGCTGAAGCATGAAGCCCCTGTTTTTATCACTGGTTTAACCGCGATGATTCATTAAAATCTTCCTCAATTATTGGTTACGTCTGTACAGAAATCTTAATCGGTGTTTGCCGCCCGTACGATCTCTTTTTCGTTTTCAGTGAACCAGTGGGGAGTAGTAGGGTTTGCCCAAGTTCTGTGGCACATGCCCACCGGGAGTAGAAGTGGTAGTCGTAGAAAACTTTTTGTTCGATTTCGCTGGTGGAGTCACGGGATTCGGCAGGTATTCGATTTCGTGACCTTCGGCTCAGCAGTTCCATCACCATAACGACTAGACCACCGTGGCGGGTGAATAGTACTAGTATGTAGTGCACACTGGCGTAGCCAAGGGGGGGGTTGGGGGGTTCAAACCCCCCCGAAATTTTTCAGTTTTGCTTGCGTATATATGCACGCACACATACAAACGCACGCACGAACATACATAAAGTATGGTTGAACCCCCCCCCCCCGAAAAAAAATTTCTGGCTACGCTACTGGACGGACATAAATAAAGTTTCTCCATACCATACCATACGCTACTGGTAGTGTATGTCGAAACAACTAGAGCCTCCTGTTTTAGGGGCCGAAGCTCCTTGAGGTCGAGGCTTGTACACCACTCCCCCCGATGTAGCCACGCTAGTGAGATGACGATGACGCTGCCATCATGGCACAGCACATTCAAGGTAACCAATTATACGCCATGACAATGACGATGACGCCTGATGACGATGAAAAATAAGCGCGTTCCAGACCATACATTCTCTTTCTGTCATCACGGCACATCACATGGAATGTACCCACTATACGTCATAACGATGGCGATGACGCTGATGACGATGAAGAATTGGCGCGTTACAGACCACACATCCTCTTTCTGCCATGGATGAAAATGATCGTGAACGCGCTCTCGCCCGCGAAAGGCAAAACGGCAACGCCGACAACAAGCTGCTACCCCGGGGTTGAGGACGCGGAAAGCGGCGGCCCAACGGCAAAAACACATTGTATATACTGTACACACGCGTTGCCACTTATTTACATGCGCGACTGGGCAAAGTCACGGGTGACTTACGGTAAGAACGATCCCCAGTGCTTCGCCCACTCCTCATGATTCAGTTCGTGGAAATGCGAATTTTTTTACGGGCTTGTGCATACACGCTCAGACATGTTTGACTCTGCACATGATGATGATGATGATGATGATGTCCTCTCTCTGATGGCGCTCACCCACAAAAGCGGATAGGCCAAGGACCGGGTGGCAGGATCTTTTAGGTAAAGGCCCACGAACCTAAAAACAACCACAGAAACTTTAGCCTAAAAAGAAACATAGGTAATAAATGAAAATACTGAATGAGCAAACGGTCAGACTATAAGATGGGACTTACGAGTGATATAATGAAGGGTTTGGAATCTATAATATGAATAAAGAAGTATATACTAACGCGGCAATTTTTTTTGTTTCCGTTATGTAAGCAAATACAGCAGAGCACACATCCCTGTGACTACAACCTAACGTAATGCTACCTAATAATAAAATTACAGCAACATTTATTTGTAATCCTAACTTTTGAAGTGGAGCGACAAGGTGTCTTTTTTCTGTGATAAAAATATCGGCGACAGAATAAAAAGAAATGGTGTAGTGTTTCTGTTTCCTTGCAAAAGCGACATAACGGTGACGCCGCGAGCCCCGCTTTATGTAAGTAAAAACTCCATTGCGGAATTCTACAGCGTAACCTGGTGTATGTAACTTCTAACTGCCGAGATACACCCCACTGTTTATTCTAGAAAAATCTTAGATGTTCGAAGTCTCTGACTTTATCCAATGATAATGTGCCTGTTTCCGTGTGCAAACAAGCATTTCTAAACCTTAGTGCTGTCGCGTAAGCCGTATCAGGCAAAACTGCAAAGAGGGGTCCGCTTTGAAATATTGCATTGTCGAAGCTTGAGAACGTACGGAAGAAAGAAGACGAAGAAAACGCAACGAAATTCGGCCAGAGGGGGCTGAGCTGACATCCAGTGCATTCTATTAGAGCCTCAAGAGCAGTCGCTGGACCGCGTACCCCGACAGCCTCCTCTGAGCAACTCGGATATGATGAACATCCGATTGCACGTCCCGAAAAGGGGCGCTGGCTCCACCGCCGATAGTTCAACCACGAGCCACGAAGACGTCGTTAAGCGCCGCCAGACAGCCAGTGATTCGGACGACTCATCGGATAAAGAGGCGCATCGACACTCGGCCAGCGATTCGGACGAAGCCGGTAAATCAAAGACAAAGCGAGCTATGCCTCCGCTATCACCAAGCAGTTCAGAGGAGGACACTGCAGGCGACAAGAAGCATAGGCACCGGGGATCAGCCAGCGACTCGGAGGACGTCAAGGCGAAACACCCAAAGACTTCTCGGCGTCGCAGAGCGGTCGACAGTCCATTCGTCGTTGCGGTGCAAGATGCAAAGGCAGCCGGGCACGGCGTCACTGAAGGACACGCTAAGCGATCTACGCATCCGCTATCGCCAAGCAGTTCGGAGGAGGACACTGCAGGCGGGAAGAAGCATAGGCACCGGGGATCAGCCAGAGACTCGCAGGAGGTCAAGGCAAAACAACAAAAAACTTCTCGGCGTCGCGAAGCGGTCGACAGTCCATTCGTCGTTGCGGTACAAGATGCAAAGGCAGCCGGGCACAGCGTCACTGAAGGACACGCTAAGCGAGCTACGCCTCCGCGATCACCAAGCAGTTCGGAGGAGGACACTGCAGGCGACAAGAAGCATAGGCACCGGGGAACAGCCAGCGACTCGCAGGACGTAAAGGCAAAACACCCAAAGACTTCTGGGCGTCGCAAAGTGACGGACAGTACATTCGTCGTTGCGGTACAAGATGCAAAGGCAGCCGGGCACAGCGTCACTGAAGGACACGCTAAGCGAGCTTCGCCTCCGCTATCGCCAAGCAGTTCGGAGGACGACATAGAAGAGAAGAAACGCACACACCGGGGATCAGCCCGCGACACGGCGGAAGTCAAGGCAAAGCACCCGAAGACCGCTGGTCGTCGCGAAGTGGTCGAGAGTACGTTTGTTGTTTCCGCACACGATGCAAATCCAGCCGGGCACAACGCCGCGCATCCTCCAGCGACGAGCGAAGAAAGCGCCCTAGTCGCGGATGAAGTGGCGAAAGCCGGAACTGCTGTGGCGGCCGCCGCCGCAGCCGCTGCTGTCGCCGTGCGCCTGGCGGACCAGAGGACAAACGACGAATGCGACTTGGCGCAGCGGATGAGGCAGTGCAGTGGAGACCCTCACGTGACCTGCATCGTGGTTGCCCTGGGTATATTTCTCGTCTACTGCCTCCTGCGAAAGTAGCCACCTAGTCGACGGTGCGCAACCTATACGGCGTAGAACGCGAGTGGCGCTGCGGCATAATACGTTGTAATTAAATATCTGGATACGAGTATAATGAAGCATCACTGTGTTTTTTAGGAGCGAAGCTCCTTAGGCCGGCACCGCGCCGTCGCCTGTTGAAGCTCCCTGGCACGGTGCCAGCTGTGGCGTCTCCCCCTCACGCGGGAGGATAAATGAGCTTTGTGAGCGCTGGAACGCGGATGGCGTCTGCACGATGCGCAAAGCGCGAACGCATGCGAAACGGAGGCAGATTAGTCTCCCTCTCCCTCTTTCTTCGACCCTGCCCTCTCCCCTCAAACCGGCGAACGCGCGAATCCATCGCTTCACCCTGTCGTCCACCCAGTGGTTGGTCCGTTGCCAGGATAATGAAACGCCGCTCGGGCCGAACGCAGCGTGCGTCCCATTTCTAAGGAGCTTAGCTCATCAGCTGTATTCGTATTCGTACACGGAACAACTGCTGGTTTTAGATGCGAAGCATCTTATGCTCGGGGCTCTGTCCGTCCCGCGTCCCCCCGTCCCGCGTCCCGTGTCCCGCGTCGCGCGTCCGGCCACTTTCATGAAGTAGGGAAGCACCCATTATGCTAACCAGAACACTGTAGTAATATGAAGGCCGTCAACCCCTACTACAATCACCAGAGTCATGGCCGAGAGCACAGAGAGGCTGCTTAGCAATGCCTAGGCAGGTGGTGTCTGTCGCCCAGGTTGACCCCATTCCTTGAGTCATGACCGAGAGCACAGAGAGGCTGCTTAGATATGGGTAGGCAGGTGGTGTCTGTCGCCCAGGTTGACCCCATTCCTTAATCTTACTTGCATGTGTTTGGAGGGGGGCTTACTCCGTCACTCCTTCCCGCGTCCCACAGCGCATGCGCGTCCCCCTCCCCCTCTTTCTCCTACGCTCACCCCCTTTCTCTCCTCTAGGAATCCTCTACTCTACGGAGCGTCCCACCCCCCCCCACGTCCCCTCCCCTATCCTCTCCTACGCCCACCCCCCTTTCTCTCCTCTAGGAATCCTCTACTCTACGGAGCGGGGCCCTCGCGTCCCACAGCGCATGCGCGTCCCTTCCCCCCCTCTCTCCTCTAGGAATACTCTACGGAGCGGCTCCCGTGTCCCACACCCCCACAGCGCATGCACGTCCCCTCCCCCTCTCTCTCCGCTCCTACGGTCACCCCCCGTGCTTTCCTCTAGGAATCCTGTACGGAGCGGCGCGCACGACAGGTAGTGTGACAGCTGCATACTCCGCTGGGGGGCGCCACGGTAGTTCCGCGGTATGAAAATGACGGAGCGCGCGCGCCTCATTCTCCCTCCTGTGCAGCGCCGCGAAGAGCGCCCGGACCGCTGCCGTGAAACGAGAGCGGCGACGTTCCTCCCGCTCAAGCTAATTATCTCCCCGCTGCTTCGCATCCACACATGGTTCCCTTTAGCGGGAGATGGGGAATTTTTTTGTAGGGATGACTGTTGAGAGCTGGCGCCAGTCCTTCGCGCTTTCCTGAAACTCTGGTCATTAAGGCGAAGCCAAGAGATTTAAGGCATTGACTTTGAGCGTTGTGGATGTAGGGGGGCGGCTAGCGTAGTCCTCTCGAATATGCGGGGAGTGACTATCGGCTGATCACATTTTTAACAGCATGAATGTTAAGGCTTCGAGTAACTCCGCGTGGCTTCTACTAAAACTCGGGCAGGTATGCGCAACATCTATTGTGCAAGCCCCACACCGAATACCGCAGGTGAGCGAAAAAGCAACGACAGAGAAGGGAGAGAGCGTAGTGAAGGAGAGTGATGGAGAGCGGTGGGGAAGGAGGTTGGATCCTGAGGTGGCAGAGAGGAGAAACAATAAAAGAAAGTCACAGTTTCGCCGCAAGGGCGAAGCAATGAATGCGATAGCAAGAAATTGGAATTCCACACGAAGATCGACGAGCAGCTCGATACTTGCAGCTTCCCGCTGAAGCACGAAGAATGACTCCCGAAAAGTATACACAAGAGTATTGTGAACAACTATCACAGTTGTTGCGCTTTTATGTTTGATCAGCGCACTGAAAGTGTCGACAATGGAGAACACGGCGCTCTTAGATATTTATTCTTCTAAAGTGCGGCACGCGGAATGACCCCTGTGCATCTCCTGCCACGCGGTGGCGTCTGACGCAAGGTGCGGGAGGCGTTATTTTCTTTTTTTTTTCGTTCAACATCACGATTGGGTACAGAAAGGGGCTCCTTTTTCGTGCGGGTCTTAAGGGCAGTTGTCAAATTGAAAGAAAATATAGGGGCGTTGCGTGATAGAAAACCCGCTCAAGCTCCTGCGAGATCTGCACACCGCCAGCCGTAAATGATGTCTATAAATAGCTTGCCGTTATTATGATGTCGGCGCAAGCATGGCGTGTGGCTGAGTGCTCTAACGCAGCATGCTGCGGAGCGAGTGGTCGCTGGTTCGAATCCCCAGTTGGGTGCCTTGGAATTTTTTCTTTGTGCCTCTTTTATACATATACATACATATAGTTATCCGGAGCATGACAGCGACAGCGACGGGAGAAATCAGCCGAGAGTGTCCATATAATTGCTATCGCAATAAAATAAAACAAAATAAAAGTTCTTGGCGACGCGTGATTCGAACCCGGGTAACCATAGTCCGATGGCGAGCGTCGTAACGACTCAGTTTTCCAGGCAAGGTAGCAGAACGAGCATTTGTGGGAAACATATGATTGCGTTGCGATAGGTGAGAGAACGAGAAACAGAGAAAGAAACAGTTGATAGCAATGGACAGTAAGGAAATGGTAGAGAGTGCAAGAAAGATAGAAAGAGAGAAGGACATAGCATGGATATGTATAATATCACACGGGCGATTGATGGCATTCCTTGGACCGGTAGACATTGGACTGTCTCGTCGCATTATAATAGAATTGGTGTTGCGTGCACGTCTGCCAATTTATGCCAAGAGTCCAAGGCGACAGACATTTGAGTTCATTTGAGACCTTTATTGGCGGACATTCACCGAAGACTGATTTAAAAATAATGCGACGAAACACTCCAGGGTCGAGAAGTACGTGATTTCCAATGGCGGTAGACTTACCTTTATTGTCAGACATGCACCCAAAACCAATTTTATTGTAATGTGACTAAACAGTCCAAGGTCGATAAGCACGTGCTTTCCAAAGGCTATTCTTTTTATTGGCAGACATGCACCCAATACGAATTTTATTATAATGCCACGAAACTGTACTAGGTCAATAAATAGGTGATTTCCAAATGCTATAGACTGATTTTACTGGCAGACATGCACCCAAAACCAATTTTATTCTAATGTGACGAAACAATCGAAGGTCTATAAATACGTGATTTTCAAAGGCCATAGACTTACCGCGTGGGTGAGGGGGCTCGTTGCCGACGCGGTTGCCGTCACCCTCCGGGACGGAGCCAGCCGCATGTCTAATGGATTCCTGCTTGACGATGAAGGTCTTCGTCTCTGGTTTGGTCTTGAGGGGGGACGGCCGCCCTGTTGTGCGGATAAAGAGTTGCCCCTCACAGCATCACCTTGTTTCCCGGCCCACATGAGGCCTCGGGTCTTTTCCCGTCATTACCAGCGCGAAGGATCTGCCCCATGCCCACGCGGGCGAACTCCACCGTGCTCGGGGAACGCTGCTCGTGGGCGCGGTCGCGGGGTCTCCACAAGGACTCCGCTCGTTCAACGAAATTACGAAGCACTGTAGGCTCGGCAGCAGGATTTGTTCCCTACCCCACGATAAGCTCTGCCAGGGCTCAGTCTTCTACCATTCGCATGCTGCAGACCTGGTCCTTATGTCAGATCAGGCAAGGGTCAGCAGTTTGCGGAACTCGTTCGAGCCAGGTTGTCCGGACTTGAGGATATACCTTTCGGTACTTTTAAGAGACATGTTCTGGCGGCGTGCCTCGTTAAGGGACCACGATCATCTCACCACGGAAGAGGAGAGGGAAGGAATGTTCTCCGACGTCGACGCTCAGCTACGGGCTGTACAGAGGGCCCGCGACGCGGTGGTCAGTATGAGGGAGCTAGGCTGAGCAACGCTTTGGCAAGTATGAGTCTGAGTGAGTCCAGTTGAGGAATAGAGTCGCGAATGTGAGTTAGAGTGAGCCCTAAGCGCAAAATATATTTGTTGAGTGAGTCTGAGTGAGCTCCACATTTTTTGGCGATAATCTGACCCTACCCACTCCTTCATCGACATTACTATCAGCCTTATGTCGACTCAAGTTTATACTCACCTCTTCTCAGACATATTTCAACACACTAGCGTTCATTCACCTGCTCAGTATTTATCGATCAGCGCTTTATGTCTTAGCGTTTACGTCAACGCTTCTTCTAACGGCCTCCACGAACAGTGAAAGCATTCCACTGCTATCAGCTCCTGTCTCAAAGTCACATGCACAGGCGTCTATTCTTTGAAAAACCCCTGATGACTCTACAGAGAAGCAAAGCACGGCACGCAAATGACAATTCGAACGGAGTGCGACAACGCTATTGAGTTCCACTGTTAAAAGGGACGCCCTCTTCATTTTTTTAAAAAAGACAGTAATACTATTGCAAACAACCTGGTGTCCTAACCATTGTGCATTGTGACCACGTCTGTAAATTTTTCTGCTGCTGTCTGCTGCTGCAAGCACCACGTGCACGCTGGACTACCAACTACTAATTTCCATGTTTCCCAAGAACTGCGGTTGGAAACAAATCGTTTCCGAGCAATGCAATGTAAACTGCCGGATTCCAATAACTGCGCTGTAAAAAGTTTTCACCGGGAGTCCAGTTGGCTGAGTGGTGCATGTAGAGAGATATTCAGAAAGCCGTATTGGTTGCCAATGTACGGCAGGTGTTCCATAGTTTCTTCAAACCTGCATGCGTCGGAATATGGTGTATTTACTATCATCCTAAGACAAACTGTACGCGTTTGTATACTATGCTGCAGCACCTTTCAGGGGACGCAGTACATTTCGGAAGAGTTGTGCAGAGGGCCGATTCCAAAAAAAAAAAAACAAAAAAAAAGAAAAAAAAACCACCAGGCCTGCGCGGAACGCGCAGCACAGTCACAGCGAAAGGTGGAAGAGCAGCCTTTCTAAAGCCTTTTTTAAACACTCCTTGGGGCAACTACTACAAGCTAACTTGCATGGAACTCACTACGTCATAAATCATCATAATTTTTGTGTGGTGGGGAATGTGTCCCCTAAGCCATTATTCGTGATTCTTCGGAAATGCGCGGTACACGCTATGCACTTGTAGTGCATAATGTGCACTTCATTGATGCTGTGGCTGACGACGATGAAGAATTATGCCTCAGACTTTTGTAATGGGTTGGAGCATTGAACGACCCACTCGTTACGCAATTCGCATTGTGTGAAGCCTGGTCGTTACCTTTACTGTTCTAAAACGCTTCACAACACATGTTTATGCGATTCCTTACCCGAAATGAAGCCTGCATAGGGTCAGTTTGCAACGCAGTTTCAAGCACCGGCGTAGTTCAGTGTAGAGTGCTGGGCTACCACGCAGAGGGCCCAGGTTCGATTTCCAATCTGGCATAGGTATTTTTATTTATTTAATTTTTTTCTTATTTCGCGCGATAGTGGTTACGGACACCGGCGGCGGCGGCGGACAACTACGGCGCAAAAACGGCCCTTGTTGTGATCTCATAACAGCTTTCGCTGTAATAAACTATCCGAGGAATACCATCGAGTTGGTGTCATGCTTTCGTGCCGTCTGGATGGCATACGCATGCTCTTGAGTAAGCGGCACGTTTCTATGGCAGCAAGTGCTCAGAAAGTGCTAGATGCTCTCAATGCAGTGCTTACAAGCCTTCAGTGAACACATCGGCTCGCCTACTGCCATGTTTCACACAGTGAAGTCAGAAGAGTCCGGATGTTCAAGGTAGATAGTCAGAGGGCTTAAGTCACGTAAGCCAGAGTTTTGTCACTTTTGTGCGGATCATGACTATTTGTTTTCTTCGTAGTACAATGAGCGTAGATAGTCATTTGTGATTGTAAAGCGACGACCTCAACCAAGATGTCCGGATACAAATCCTGTCGTGTCATTCATATTTTGTGCTTGAGCGATGTGTTCTATGTCAGCAGAGATTTTGCTCACGTGGCACATATTCCACTGTCTCATTCTACAAAAAATTTCCTCTGCCGCCAGGTTTGTAGTAAAGAACGTGAAGTGAGCAACAGCTATAAAGAAAGAGCGCCCTGGACGATTTCAGGCGTCTCGTAATTCGTGCTTGGTTTGGTGTGTTCATCGTGTAAATTGAAGCTAGATATCACGCTTCGGTGGTGCGATGCGTGCAACATTTATCTCAGCGACATACATAGTCAATGAAACGATGTGTTTAAAATTCTGGAGGAATATTTCTCAAAAAGACAGTTTTGTTGCGATAGCAACTTGCGTTGGAATTCCAAATTCGTCCGCAGTTGCCATGATGTTTTCCATTAAGTACTAGTGTGGTATGAACGAAATCATAATAATTGCTGGTCTTTTGCACGCCTCAACCGCGATAAGATCATGAGACGCGCCATAGCGGGGAATTCAGCACTAAGTCAGGCTGGAGCGAACTATCTCAGGTCGACCTCTCTGCAGGGCTTAAAGTCAGGGGGGCCCAGGGGGGCCCGGCCCCCCCCTTGGCAGGTCATCTGTACCACTGCTGCACCCACTTGACAAGCTCTGGTGTTGATTTTTTTGGAAGTAGTGATGTGTACGGAGAAATTATGTCTAATATATTTAATTTGTATAACATTCTTATATATATATATATATATATATATATATATATATATATATATATATATATATATATATATATATATATAGATAGATAGATAGATAGATAGATAGATAGATAGATAGATAGATAGAGAGAGAGATAATGTCGCCACCCTACGAGCCCCCCCCCCCCCCCTCCAATGATGAGAGACTTTAAGCCCTGCCTCTGCCTTCTAATAAATCATTCTCTCTCTCTCTCTCTTTGCCCGATGGGATTCTTCAATGTGCACCCAAGTTAAGTACGCGGGTGCTATTGCATTGAGCCCCCATCAAAAATGTGGGCAACCATAGCCGGGAATAGAAACGGCGACCTCAAGTCCAACTCCCGACCCTGCTAACAATACGAACGAGAGGCGCGCATGTGTTGTCTGGTTTCGAGGAGGGAAAGGCGTGCCAGCCTGAGCCGAGAAAAGCGGTGATTCGGCGGTAGCCATTTTTCCGGGGAGCTTAAATTTTGCACATCGCGTGACCTCGCCCACGCGAAGTGGAAGAGATCAGGCACATCCTCTTTTATCCTGACTGCGCATGCGCACGACTGTTCACGTGGCTGAACTCGTCCGCAATACATGAGACGTGTCTTGGAGGCGATGTGCAGCGGATGTAAGACAAAGCCGGAATGGCTGGCGGCTTCGTGCCTACTTCCTACTTGCGTTCACCTTTTCGTTGGGTGTCATGTAACCGAAAGTGTTGGTGGCAGTAATGTGAGAGGTATAGCACGAATTGTTTGCTCTCATCCACCACTGCGGTTGATTGAGCCTGGATTATGAGTCGTGCTGCTAGCGGGGACAGAGTGAGGTCTGGCAATGCAAAACCGGCTTGTTGCAGTTACACCATGCGAGCTAACTTAATTACTGCTACAACAATCACTGCAGTTCACACAGGTGACAAAACGACGAACCTCACTTCTAGTACTTTCTTCAAAATTTCGCTGTTGCTGTCAGTATTACGCCTTTCAGGCGAAACTGAAACATCGGATGAGAGCACAGTGTAATGCTCATTTTGCAATCGTACAAGCGTGCACATATAATAAATCTTGAGCAAGGCGCTCGTGTGTAATGGCCATCCACAATCGAACATGTCAAACAGCAAGTCTTTGCTCTCTGTTTTGGGCAGCATTACTTTCACCACCACCACCACCACCACCACCACCACCACCACCACCACCACCACCACCACCGCACACCACTGAGTACACCGCGCTAGCACCGTTCGCGCACTCATTACACGCTCAAAAATCCCTCGCCACAGCCATTGTATCAGCCATTGGCTGATTTGAGCATGGCGCGCTCGGTCGTTACTGTGGCCACCGCGGGAGGTCGCGACTTGTCCACGCGTGCGTGCGCGCGCGATCGAACGGAAAAGCCGCGTATTCGAAGAAAAAAAAGAGAAAAAGTGCTGAAGGTCATGAGGCGCGCGTGACGTATTTTTCTTTTTTTTTTTTTCAATACGGTAGCTAAGCGGGCTTGTTGGTACGTACACATAGTTATTCCAAAACAGCTCACAAACGGGACAAGAACGAACCACACGACACAGCCCTTGTGTCGTGTGGTTAGTTCTTGTCCCGTTTGTGCCCTGTTTTAGAATAACTATGTGTACTTTCTTTATCCATGCCATCTCTCCCTGCTTAGCGTCCAGCGCTTTCGTCGGGACGAGAGCAGGGAGAATGCAATTGCAGCGTGCGACAAATCTTTGCAACTCCGCTCGTACAGGACGGATTCTAAAAATTTTTGCGGTGGTGAATTCGTGAGACAATAAGCTCCTTTAGTGAATCCATTCCACGGCTCCTTGGCAAAGTGTTGCAGGGCCCCTTTAAGCATGGCTTATGCGCCATTAAGTGTTTCAGTTGGCAGTCAGCGCTTGTCCTGTGAAGTTCTCTTCCTTTCGTCTCTCATTCTTTTCGCGCTGTTAATTATTATTATAAAGGGATTTGATTTGCTTCAATTTCTACATTGTATGATTGTCTGGACTAATGTCGTTTATCTTGATTTTAAGGAAATTTTTCAAGCATGTTATCACGTGTTGTACGGCTTTAAATACATGCAAAAAAGTGATGGTCATTATTATTACGCTTTTGTTAATTTCATTGAGTAACTATTCCATGGGTATAGTTTTAAACTTTACAGTTACGTGTGCGGAATTATATATGTATATATATATATATATATATATATATATATATATATATATATATATATATATATATAAAAGATTCTGTCTGGTACAATCGCCTATCAGATGCGTTTTGATGCTAGTAGCCGGTTATGCGTGAATCGTTACACAAGAGGTCTCTGTACAGTTCTATTTGGTACCTCCTAATGTACTATTGAAAATATGTGCGTGCTTCTCTTGCGATACAAAGAAACTCGAAACTTCAAACTTCGGAAAACAAAGGAAAAAGAATGCCTTTTCATCGTCTCGAATAAATACGGATCCTTCGGTTATGAAAAACCTAAATTAAATATGTTTTAGCCAGAGGGAGGAAACGAAAGAAAACAGAAAGCTCAAGTAGTTTAACGCTTTGGAAAAAAAAATTCGACCAGTCACGCTTCGCGGACACTGATGAAGCTGTGAAGCTGGTTGCCCTTCTCATCATCAGCCTATCACATTTCTATATTTTGCAAGTCTTTCAGATATGTTGTATCACTGCTCTTTTAAAACATTCATTGTTAAGCTTTGAGGTGGTAGTATAGCAGCAACCTTTTATAACCACAAAGTGTCGCGCACATCACTGTGATGTGCTTAAACTCGATGTTCTTTAGTGGTAAACCGCACTACGCGCTAACCCCTAAAGCGATTGAGTAGAAAACCTTTAGGGCATGTCCTGCGCCCAGCATGTAATCCCGTTACAGCGCGCATGATACGCGCTGCCGTAAGCTCTTACGCAGTTTTATATATATGGAACGTACTACCAGGCGTAATAGGCGGAACCTCTATTGTAAGAATGAGACTGCGGTAAATCAAGTGAACAAGGTATTACCTCCACGAGCGCCATAAACACTTCCAGACGCTTCTTAAGGCGAGTATCAAGCAACATATAGCCATATGAATAACCTGCCAATCCTTCCCATGAACTCTTTGCCATTTTTCACTGGCACTACAGATGAAACGCTAACATCAGACCTGCTTCCCGCATTCTCACTGAGAGCGTCGGGCGTAAGAGAACGCCTTACGAGATCACTGGGCGTGTAAATTGACGTCACGAATATGGCGCTTTCCTCGGACACTATGTTAGCAAGCCTTTGGTCGTCTCCCGGCTCCACTCTGACGTATATGAATGCGTCATATTCTAGAGACACGCGTGAGCAAACTGCTTTTGTATCACTACTGTTTGAATCGCGTACTTTCGCGCTATGTCTTAACGACCGACCGCCCCTTTAACACGCGGTCTCTGGCTAAGCAATGAGCGTTCCTCCAATAGCACAAAACAAAGCATTTAGAAATAATTTATTACACAATACACAGCGCGTTTGATAGCCTGTAGTACAGGTGATGTGATGAATTATCATAGAAAAATAACAAGAAAATAAATCTAATAACAGAAGAAAAGATGATAAAATATAGGTGCTACAATCAAGCATATTCTACTATACAGAGGCACGTTAGCGCTTTAAACTGATTCGGAAAACACACTCCACAAGCACCAGGCCGGGGCAATGTAAGTTGTGGCAACGCCTCCTAGAAAATTGGTTGTGGTTGCAGTGCTTGTTATTGTTTTAT